>PVKN010000802.1:0-63856 GCA_004027915.1 Capromys pilorides | reverse complement strand
ACCCTGAGACAAGATTGACTATTTTTTTTTTTGTCTTTTTGAGACAGGGTCTCATCATGCAGTTCAGGATGGCCTTCAGCTCACTTTTGTAGCCCAGGCTGGTCTCCAACTCGCACTGATCCTTCTGCCTCAGCCTCCCAAGTGCTGGGATTACAGATGTGTGCCACCACACCCGGCAATTTTTTTTCCCTTTTTTTTTTTTTTTTTTTTTTTTTTTGCCTGAGACAAGATTGAGACGGGTGTGATGGTGTGTGCCTATAATCCCAGCACTTGGGAGGCTGTGAACAGGAGGATTGCTATAAATCTGATCTATGTAGTGAGACCCTATAGGCCCTGTAGACCCTGTACTAAATACAAAAAATAAAAATGTGTGTCTCATTTATTTCACTTAAAACTATGGTCTTTTTTTTTTTTTTTTTTTTTTGTATTTTAGTATAGGGCCTCACTAAGTAAATAAGACTTGCAGCTATCCGTCTGTGTTCAGCCTCCCAAGAGCTGGGATTACAGGTGCGTACCACCATGCCCAGTCTCAATCGCTGTCTCAGTGCGCCCCAAGGGTCAGGCTGGCACAGCAGGCCCGAGATCGAACCCTGGCCGCTGCATCTGCCCAAGCAGGTGCTTCAATCCACTGAGCTATTCGGCTGGCCCTGACAAAACTATGGTCTTGAAGTGCATCCATTTACCCATGGATGACTCCAGTTTGTCCTTCTGCATGGCAGAGTAGTACTCCACTGTATACAAATACCACGTCTATATACAAACACCACTGCGTACAAATACCCCATTCACTGTTTGATGAGCATTAGCTATTACAAATTGTTCTGCTATAAAAATGGGCATGTATGTGTCACTGTGGTATGGTACTTCTCTTTCAGAAAGATGCCTAGAAGGATCTGGGCGTGGTGACACACACCTGGAATCCCAGCACTTGGCAGGCTGAAGCAGGAGGATGGCTGTGAATTTGAGACCAGCCTGGGATACGAAAATGAGTTCAAGGCCAGCCTGAACTGCATAGTGAGACCCTGTCTCAAAAAGACAAAAATAAAATAAAATAATAATAATAAAGATTTCTAGAAGGGATCAAATGGAACCTCCAGTTTCAAGTTTTTCAGGAATCTCCACACTGATTTCCACAGCTGCATCAGTTTACACTCCCATCAACAGTGGAGAAGGGCTCCTTTTTCCCCACAACTCCACCAACATTTATTATTGATTTCTTGGTTACAGCTGTTCCTTGTGCAGTGAGATGGAATCTCAGGGTTGTTTTAATTTGCATTTCTTTCTTCTTTTAATGTATTTGGTCCTTGGTACAGGAACTCACAATGTAGCTCAGACTTGTAGTGATCCTCCTGTTTTCAGCCTCCCCAGCGCTGGGATGACAGGGATTCGCCACCAGGCCCAGTCTTGGTGGCCGGCTCAGCGCACCAGAGGGCAGGGCCAGCACAGCATGTGGTGCTGGGGATCAAACCCAGTCCCTGTGCTTGCCTAAGCAGGTGTTCACTCCACAGAGCTATCTTACGGGCCCTAATTCGTATTTCTGAAATGATCAGTGGTGTTGAACATTTTTTAATATATATTTATTTGTTGTTTATATATCTTCATCTAAGAAATGTCTGTTCATTTCAAAGGCTTACTTTAGGATTGAGTCTTTAAATGAGAGATCTCATTTTTTATTTTTTTAGTTCCTTATATATTGAAGATGCTAATCCTTTATCTGAAGAGTAACTGATAGAATTTTTTTCCCTTGGGGCCGGTGAGATAGCTCAGCGGTCTAGAGCACCTGCTTAGGCAAGCTTAGGCAACCGCAAGGACCATGGTTCAATCCCAAGCACCACATGCTGCGCCAGCCCCACTATATACATATATATATATATATATATATATATATATATATATATATACACACAGTGCATAAGGAATAAGGAAGTAAGATCACCTGAGAAAACTCTGTGTAAGCAACCATGGCTGTGTGTCAGGCCCGTGGGAGTGGGCAGAGCTAGGAGAATGGAGTTAATGAGAAGCAGGGGTAGAACAAGGGACATAAAGGGAAGGAGAGGAGTTTGCTGCCTTGAAGAATTGGGGTTGGAGAAAGTTTAGCTGTACATCTCTGAACCGACAGGGTAGATAGGAGTGTGGTCCGTTTGGGCATGGCTTTGTTCTTCTGTGGTTTTCTCCCACGCCTGTCTGTGATGACCACACCTGTCAAATGTGACATCTTCCAGAAGATGTTTGACTCCTTTCTTCTAGTGAAGGAGTCTGACTCCTTTGTCAAAACTAAGGCAGCTGGATGTGCTTGGGGTTGTTTTTGAATCTTTATTCTGTTCCATTGATTCTGAAGTGGAAATCATAGACAAGAAAATCTTCCTGCTCATATAGTTTTAACAAGATAATGATCTAAAAAGTGAAACAAAAGGCAATATATGATCTACTGATTTGACTTGTTTTTTGGGGGGAAGGGAATCTCATTATGCAGTTCAGGCTGGCCTTGAGCTCACTTTTGTAGCCCAGGCTGGTCTCGAACTTGCGCTGATCCTCCTGCCTCAGCCTCCCAAGTGCTGGGATTACAGGTGTGTGCCACCATGCCCAACTTGACTTGACTTCAATTACTAAATTCTCAGGCACAATTACACTAGGAGACAAAATGAAGTAGTCAGATGCGGAAACCTAAAAGTAGAGTTCTGAGGGCCGGCCAGATAGCTCAGTGGATTAAAGTGCCTGCTTAGACAGATACAGGGGCTGGGGGTTTGATCTCTGGCCTGCTGTGCTGGTCCTGCCCCAAGGGCATGCTGAGACATGATTGAGACTGGGTGTGGTAGTCCATGCCTATAACCCCAGCACTTGGGAGGCTGAAAAACAGGAGGATCACTAGGACTCTGATTTGTGTAGTGAGACCCTGTAGACTCTGTACTAAATACATTAAAAAAAAAAAGTAAAAGCTGAGTTCCACTGATTTTCGAATTGTGACAGCCACACATGCAGACTGACCAAGGCTGGCATTGTGGCCAATGAGACACCATGGCTGGGTTATGGGCTTTCAAATGACAAGTGACATTTGGTAAAGCTCCTGACAGAACAAACATACTTTTTCCCTTGAATTATAATGGTAGTTGCACTTCTGGAAAACTTAATAACACCAAAACTGAGTTAAAAAATGCTTTGTGCTCTACGCAAAGCAGACTTAGATTCTAGGCTCTGGCCATTATCAACAGGTCTTTTATCTCCAGAAACATTCAGTCGCACGGCACCGGCACCATTCTGTGCTCTGTCTTGATGTTCATCACCGTTCTGTGGCTGGGGCAAAATGCCCGACATATGCAGCTTAAAGGCGAGCAGGGCATTTGGGCTCACAGCTCCAGAGGCTTCAGTGCATGGGCGGCAGGCTTCAACCCAGAAACGCTCTAGGGACGTGTAGTGGAGGAAGCTGCTCAAACCCTGGCAGCCAGAAGACAGAACCCAAAGGAGCTGCGAGGGCTCTTCCCCCAAAGCCACAATCCTAGCGAGCTACTTCCTCCTCCTGGGCCCTGCCTCCTATAGTTCAATCCACTAGGAACTCATTAATGGACTGAATCCTACCCGTCCATGAAGTCAGTGCCCCCAACATCCAGCCACCTCGAGAGGCTCTATGCACTGGGGAGCAAGTCCTACATACATGGGTCTTTGGGGGATCTTTCATAGTTAAGCTATAACAATGGGATTCTCCAGCTCTAGGCAGGATGCTGTGTGACATCACTGCTCCCGTTGCTATGAAAAAGATACACTGTTATCCCAGTGTGGTGGCTCATACCAGTGATCTCAGCACTCCAAAGGCAGGATGCTCGGGGGCTGGGGAGATAGCTCAGTAGAACAAGTGCTTGCCTAGCAAGTGCAGGGTCCTGAGTTCAATCCCCGGTGCAGCAAAAAAAAAAAAAAAAAAAAAAAAAAAAAAAAGCAAAGAAAACCCATCTACTTGTCTTACAAATACAAATGGGTCTGGCAACATAGCTCAGCAGTCTAAAGTGCCTGTTAGGCAACCACAGAGAAAGTGGTTCAATCCATCTCCGGCACCACATGCTGCGCCAGCTCCACCCCCAGAGTAGGCTGAGCCAGCCATAACATAAATAAATAAAGTTTAGCTGGGTATGGTGGCACGTGCCTGTAAATCCCAGCACTTGGGAGGCTGAGGCAGGAGGATCAGTGTGAGTTTGAGATCAGCCTGGGCTACAAAAGTGAGCTCAAGGCCGGCCTGAACTGCATAGCAAGACCCTGTCTCAAAAAGACAAAAAAGGATGTGAGGGCAATCTGGCTGCGACATCTGTCACCCCATTGATCGCCAGGGTTGATTCAGCTGATGTGGCTGGCTAGGCAGGTGTCTCCTTCCTCCCTCAACAATCCACGTGCGTCCCTCCCAAAGCTGCGCGTTCGGTTGAAGAGGACGACCACCCCCAACAGAGGAGGAGCGTTCCTCAGTCAAGGGTACACAAGTAGCTCTGCTTCCCTGCTAGAACCTCCAAACAAGCTCTCAACAAGACAAAAAAAAAAAAAAAGAAAGAAAGAAAAGAAAAAGACAGGACACTCACCATGAGTTCCAAGCCAGGCTGGGCTGCATAGTGAGTTCAAGGCTAGCCTGAACTACATAGCAAAACCCTGTCTCAAAAAATTAAAAAAAGTGCCAAATGCTCTTTGGGGTGGTATAGCATTTGTTGAGAATTGCCAACTGAGATAAAAGCACAAGTGAAGCCCTTGATAGAGTAAGGTGCAGTCTGTAGTCCTGTGAGTTCTGAGGAGAAGGAAAGCAGGAGAGAGATGAGGTCGGTGAAGTTGGAAGGCTTCTATCCCTCCTCCTCAGCCACAGTGGGGAACTGAAGCTCGTGCCAAGGGTAATGGAGAGCTGTTGTCGGCTTCCAAGGGGAGTGACATGGTCTGACTTTGTCTCCAGGGCACGGCTCAAAACTTGTCACTGAGCTAGGTGTGATGGCATGTTTGAGGGGCTAAGGCAGGCGTGATGTAGCTTGGGCGACTGAGCAAGCCCCTGTCTCAAAAGCAAAAGGGGCGGAGGATATAGCTCAGTACAAAGGGCCTGGATTCAACGCCAAGTATAAACGCTGTCACTCAGCAGACTGCCCTGTGCTTTCAGAGAATTTCACACATTCATTCACTCTCTCATTCAGTACATGAGCATGAAGCAGCACATCAGTGATCTGTTGCTGTGCAAGAAGGTGCCCCAAAATGTTGGGCTTACAGCAACAAAGTGTTGCTCTTCATATTCTGTGGGTTGTTTGAGCAGTTCTGCTGCTGTTCTTACCAAGAGCTCTCACAGTGCTGTAACCAACTGGTATGTGGACTGAGCACTGGGCCCTCTCCATGTGTTCTTTCTTTCAGGGCTGCTTCTGAGCATCACACAGCATTATAGGAGAGAAGGAAGGAGTGGGCCAGGCCTCTTACCACCCAGGGCCTGGTATGCAAACAGCCTTACCTTCACCACATTCCGTTGGTCAAGGCAAGTCACAAGACTAGTCCAGGTTTAGGAAGATGAAGAAACAGACTGTGTGTGTATTATTGTGCAATGAACTCAGGGAATGTAAAGCTACATCTCCATCTCTTATTTTTTACTTTTTTTTTAATTTTAAGAGGAGGTTTTTCTAAGTTGCCCATCCTGGCCTCAAATTTGCAATCCTCATTTCTCAGCTTCCCAAATAGCTAGGAGTATAGGTATGTGCCACTATTCCCAGCCAGACTTTACCTCTTCCCGGGAGGAGCTGCAAAGCCACGTGACTGTATAAGCAATGGAAAGTATGGGACTTCTGTCCACGAAACAGTCTAACTAGGGCCGGCGAGACAGCTCAGCGGACTAAGTACCTGCTTATGCAAGCACAGGGATGGGGTCCCCCCTATCATAATCCATGCCAGCATGGGCGTGGTGATGCCTTCTTATAATCCCAGCACTGAAGAGGCTGAAAATAGGAGGATCAGGCAGGTGAGAGAGCTAAGCAGTCTAAAGTGCCTACTTAGGCAAGCTTAAGCAACCCCAGGGACCACGGTTTATAGTATGAGAGAAGCCCAACTGATGTCTTGATTGTTTCCGAGAAGTAGGAAACAAGAAATAGAGCCCATGGAGGGCTGCTGTCTGTTTTAGGTCCCGGAAAGCTGGGATTTACAACTGCAGAGAGCAGCTTCCCTTGCTGGCGCCCTGTTTGTTGACCTCTTGCTTGGGATGTTAATGGTAGTCTCCTCCCCTGCTCCTTGGTTATCTGTCAGCATCTGTATGAACCTAGTGTTAGGCAAATGGTAGAAGACATAATGATTTATAATCTGTAGTTTTGCACATACCATAGCCTGCTTCTAACCCTCAATAAAGGTGAGCTATTTCTGGAGCTCTGGGCTCACTATGAGATCTCAGTGAATCCTCTGAAGCATATTCATCGGGTCTTCTTGTTGTTTCTTTTTTTTTTTTTTCTTCTTCTTCTTGTTATTTCTTTCGGCACCTAACCATAACATACAACAAGTGGCACCCAATGTGGGGCACAGAAGATGAGCAGGGGTAAGTTAAGAAAGGCTTGACCAAGTGGGAAAAGTATGTCCAGAGTAGGTGAGACCACCGGGAAAAGCTCAAGTCATGGGAAACTCTGCTTCAGTAGAAAATGAGTATGTCTGTCTTATTCAGACATTACTCAAAGGTGTGAGGGTAAAAGTAAAACCTAAGAGTTTCAAGGAATTATTTTCCCTTATAAAAAGGCATTGTTATTGGTTTCGGCCTAGGGGAAAGGCTGCTTTAAACTTAAAACTTTGGAAGCAAGTTATGAGAGTGTTGCATCATGCTCACCAAAATGGGGAACTAATTCCTCCTCATGTATGGTCTCTTTGTAGTTTAATTTCCTTAGCTTTAGAACCATTGCACTTGGACTCAGAAGAGTCTAAGAAATATTTGAACAGGTCAGCTTCAAATGCTGATATAGCTAAACCTCAAGAGCAGCCTCTGCACAAACGTAAATCTGCACATGAGACCTTTTTAAGCCCTCTGCCTCCTTCATTCTCAAATGTAGATGCTAGCATAACAAAAAGGACGAAAACAGAGCAAGGGGCCTCTGTGGTGCATAATTATGTTAAGGTTGCACCCTCTCAAGACCCCCTAGTGAAGGTGCTCCCTGGAATACCAAGAATGTCAGTTCTTTAAATTGCTCCATGCTCTATAGCTGGGATGAATCTAACAAACTGAGTTCTAAAACGACATTTATGGCATCGCAAACCACCTCCTCAGAATCTGAGGATTTGGAGGATGTAGAACAAAAGGAAACTAAGAATGAGGTATGTGAGCTGTGAGCTGAGGTAAAGCAATGATCACAATTGATTTCTAAATTGATTGAAAAAATGGAGGTCTCTACCCCAGTAATTCCTCCATCTTAGCTCACAAAAATTCGGCCCCCATGGCCATCTTTTAACCTGTCTGCTTCTCCATACAAGGAAAGGACACCCCCATAAAAGTTTATAAAAGTGTGATACCTCAGGTTCTTATTCAAGGGAGACAACAGGGACACTCTGAAGCTTATTCTGCCCCTTTGGGTATTTTTCCTGCGGTGGCTCAACAACACCCACTAAATGCTCAATTTCCCCAGGGCTATGTACAATGGGAACACCAATCTCTGGCATTTAAGGTTATTAAAGATTTAAAGCAGGCTGTTGCGGTCTATGGTATACATGCATTCAACCTATGTGAATGGATTAATACAAGGATTAGCAAATGAACATAGATTAATTCCTCGTGATTGGGAAATTTTGTGCCATACAATTTTAGAGCCAAGCCAATATCTACAATTTAGAACTTGGTGGAAGATGAAGCAGATATTCAAGAGAAGGGGACAAAATCCCCCAGTTAAGGTTTCATTAGATCAACTCACTGGGTCAGGGGCCTGGTGTGAGATCCAAGCCCAATTGCAATATGATGATGTGGCTATTATGCAAACTTATATTTGTTGCTTAAGAGCATGGGAAAAGGTGGAAAGACCAGGGATGCTCAAAAGTCATTTGCTAAGGTTTTCCAATCTAATAAGGAGCCATATGCAGATTTTGCCTCTCAATTAAGGGAAGCTATACACAAAACAGTAAGAGCACCAGATTTGACGGATTTATTGTTACAAACTTTGTCTTCTTTTTTTTTTAAATAAGCCTTTCCTTCTTTTAACTTTATGTATGTATGTATGTATGTAAGTATGTACGTTATGGCCAGCTCAGCCTGCCCGGGGGTGGGGGGGGGTGGGGTGGGGCTGGCACAGCATGTGGTGCCAGCGATGGAACTGTGGTCCTTGTGGTTGCCTAAGCTTGCCTAAGCAAGAGCTTTAGACCACTGAGCTATCTCACTGATCCCAAACTTTGTCTTTTGAGAATGCAAATACCGAAAGTCAAAAGGGTCTGGGTCCCTTAAAGGCACAGGGTGCATCATTGAAAGAATATATTAAGGCCTGTGCACATATTGGCCCAGAGCCATACAAAGCATCTCTAATGGCATTGAAAGCCTTAATCCTTTTCATGTTACTTCATGGTTTAATGGAAGTGTAGTAGTGATTTGTGTATGTTATCTCTGTGCTGTTTGTATATCCTGCTTAGCCTGGCAACGAGGACAGGCCCAGTAACAAGCTATAGACCAAAAATCTACAGTCTTCACCCTAATGCTTCAAAAACTTTCAGCATAAACAGAAGTGGGGAATTATAGTATGAGAGAAGCCCAATTGATGTCCTAAGAAGTAGGAAACAAGAAACAGAGACCAGGGAGAAACAAGAAACAGAGTTGCCATCTGTTGTAGGTCCCAGAAAGCTGGGATTTAAGACTGCAGATAGCAGCTTCTCTTGCTGGCGCCCTGTTTATTGACCGCTTACTTGGGATGTTGTCTCCTCCCCTGCTTCTTGGTTATCTGTTAGCATCTGTGTGAACCTAGTGTTAGGCAAATGGTAGAAAACATAGTGATTTGTAATCTGCAAAGTAGCTTCACACATTCCATGGCCTGCTTCTAGCCCTCAATAAAGGTGAGCTGTTTCTGGAGCTCTGGGCTCACTGGGAGAGACAAATCTCATTGAGTTCTCTGAAGGATATTTATCAGGTCTTCTTGTCATTTCTTTCAGCATCGACTCATAACAACAACAGTGGTTTGATCCCTGGCATCACATGTTGCGCCAGCCCCACCCCCAGGGCAGGCTGAGCCAGCCATAACATAAATAAATAAATAATAAAGTTTAAAAAAGAAAATTATAGAACCTTTACAATTAAAAACAAAACAAAACAGAAGGATCACTAGGAGTCTGACCTGCATAGTGAGACCCTGTACCAAATACATAAATTCAAAAAAAAAAGTCTACCAGGATCTAGCCTAGGACCTGGGGACACAGCCTGTTTCTCTGCAGCCTTGCTCCAGTGAGACCACAAACAAGTCAACAAGTACAAAAAGGTCAGCAGGTGCTGTGGAAAACCTCAAGCAGGTAGGGTAGCCTGGCAGGACCAGGAAAATGTCTGAGTTAAGACCAGGGGATGTGTGTCCATGTAGGTGCACGTGTGTGTGTGTGTGTGTGTGTGTGTGTGTGTGTGCTGCAGTACTAACTAAAGGAGTAAACATAGGGTCTTTGCACTTGGCTGCATCCGTGCTCCCCACGCCCTTGCTAGGAGCCCTGGAAGCTGGGAAATCGCTGAAAGGCAGGACTAGGCCTCAGCGCCTAAAGCAAACAAGCTACCTCAGTCCTGAGATAAGCATCCTGCTTAACGTCACTAGGCAATCCTGTGTCACGTGTAACTACCTTTGCAAAGGTATAAAGAAACGTCCATCTTGTTGCTCTGGATTCACCTCCCCAGAGGCAGAACAGCCACCACCTAGTCCAGCTTTGTTTTATCTAGCTTTTCTCATCCCTGCCATTTCTCCCTGAGTAGAATCAGTCCAACTGAAACCAATGGATCCCTACTCTCTTCCCCCATTTTTACTTTCCGGTACTGGGGATTGAACTCAGGACCCTGTGCTTGCCAGGCAAGTGCTTATTCTTTTTCTATTTCCCTGGCCTTAAGTTTTTGAGACTCTAGCTAGAACAGTTTCCCAGGCTCGGCTCAAACTTTTAATCCTCCTGCTTCAACTTCCAAGAGTTCTGGGATGATAGGGGAGTGACAGGACTCCACTAGGTGTGGTGGCTCACATCTGTAATCTCAGCACTCTGGGAAGCTGAAGCCAAAGGATAAAAAACTTCAGCCCAGCCTGGACAATTTAGTGACTAAGTGAGACCTTACACGATCATACCCAGACCATCCCCAGGCCATTTGAATGTACCTGTTAGGGACGTTCCTTAGGCTTCCAAGTGAAGAGTAGTACAGTACCAAGGCTGTTCTTAGGAGAGAATCACTTGGAGAAGGTCCAAAGACGTCAATTATGGCTGCTGTGATATCATCACTACCCTAAGATGGAGTGGAAGCAGCCCTAGAAGGATGTGCACAGGGCTTCCCCCCAAGCCAGTGGCGGGGACTGAAGCAGGACCTGGCCTGCCCAGCAAGCGCTCACCCACTGTTCTACACCCCTAAGCTCCATCTTCTTACTCATTAGCAGACTGTCACATTGGCAATAAGGGTCAAGTTCTTTCCCTGTCAAACTCTCCAAAGCAGTGTCCTGCCTACCGCACTGTCTGGAGCGCAGGTTTATGAACATAGACCAGAAACTCCAGAGGGAGGCAAGCCCCTTCTGGCAGACACAGCACTTCCGGGCTGGGGTGTGCGGATGGTGAGCGGCTGCCCTAGCTCCACAGGATGACAGTGTCCGCGAGCATACCTCTTCCTTCCTCTCTGTCCCTGCAAGGTCTCCCCTCCTCTCTGTCCTTCCTTTCTTCCTCTCTCCATCACAGCCGGTTCCTTCCAAGCTGCCTCCCCTCGTCCCAACCACATTCTCTCCATTTCACTCTTCTCCGTCTCCCCATTTCGTCTTCCCGGGTTCTCTACTGCGGCCTCCTCCCTCCCCACACTCACCTCCCCCGGGCTCCCTTTCCCCCACCTCCTCTTTCCGCTCCCTCTTCCCACCGCTCTCCCCTCACCTCCTACTCCTGATCACCTCCTTCATTCAGTACCAACTCTAACAACCTTGTCTCCCACTCCGGCTTCCCTCCTCTTTCCCATGCACACGTTCCTCCTTGCCTCTTTCCTCACTCTATCGCTGCCTCTCTTCCCTCTCACATTCCCTCACTCCCCGGTCCCCCTTCCCTCCACCCCTCGCGCTCTCCTCCCCACCTCTTCCCCCTCAGCCCGGCCCTCTTTCCCCTTTGGCCCCGCCCCACTCCAGGCCCCGCCCCCCTGGGTCACGGGGTCGACGGACGCTCGCCGGCCGCCAAGACCCCCCCTCCAGTCACGTGATCATGTGACGCGCTCCAACATGGCGGCGCTGTGGGGCCGGGGCGTCTTTTCCTGACTGGGCGGCGCGCACGGACGTGGTCGGTGCCGGCCGGGAGGCCGGGCCCACGGTGTTTGTCGCCCGCTAGCTCGCGCCTCCAGCCTGCGGGGCTGCCAGCCCCTGCCGGGCCGGGACCATGCAGGAGAGCCAGACCAAGAGCATGTTCGTGTCCCGGGCCCTGGAGAAGATTCTAGCCGACAAGGAGGTGAAGCGGCCCCAGCACTCCCAGCTGCGCAGGGCCTGCCAGGTGGCGCTCGGTGGGTGAGCTGCCCCGGCCCGGCCCCGCGCCGGCGTCTCATTCTGGCCGTTATCCCGCCTTGTCTTTTGGCTTCCGTTTCTGCCTGACCCCAAATACCCGACCTGGCCTCTTCCTCTTTATACCCCGGGGGACCTGATTGATGCCCAGGAGCTCGTGACTGGCCCAAGGTCACCTAGCAAGTTGGTGACAGACGTGGCTGGCTCTCCAGCCTCTCTGCTCCTAGCTCTTGTTCTGACTCCTTGTCCAGTTTCCTGGTTCCTCTCCTAACCACCTCCAAGTCCTCAGAAGCAGTTCTGATTAAAATTTTTCGTTATCTGAATTCAACTAGTTGAGGTCCCCCCATGTGAGCAGAACTGATGGGAAGAGCTGCCCAGCTAGTGTTGGGAAACTCCTGGGGCTTGATTTTGAAGTACTGGGTTGGTGAAGGTTTGGTGATTTCATTTGGCCCTTTCTCTCAGAGAGGGCATGTAGAGAATGATCTGTATATTCCAGGCCTGTCACTTGTAAGACATCTGTTTACGCTAGGACGTCCCTAAACTACAGTGTCTGTAGAGCAGAGATGCTCCCAGTGCAGCTGCTACAATACCTGGCATATAGTAGGTGCTCAGTAGTTATTTACTGTTCGAATGGACCTAGAGATTAAGGAAAGAGGGAGAAAAGTCTAACTCATACCACTGCTAGTTTAAAAGTATGGTTGTTAATACCAGCACCAGTGTTTTTCCTTTTATGCCTCAAATGACCTAACTGTGCCAGGCACTGCAGAAGGCACTGAAAACACAGTGGGGGACAAGACAAACAAGGCCCTGCCCCTCTGTGAAATATACTCTTAATAGAGCAGACAAAATAAGTAAACAGAATTTATGAGACATTTTTGAATAGTAATAGTTGCTACTGTCAAAGTATAAGAATAAGTGATAAGAGGACCGGAGGACTGCTTTACGTAGGATGGTTAGGAAAGTAATCTTTCCTGTGGATGAGACATCCCAGCTGAGCACTGAAAGGCAAGCTTATTATCCACCATGTGGGATTTCTTTCCAAAGAAAAAATTCTGTGCGGGGAGGACCAGTGTGTTTGACCAGAGCTGTCTGTGAGCTAATCACTACTGCAGTCGGTGCCTTTAGTGTACAATCTGTGGAAAGGTCTGGTTTTCCTATTGTATTGTAAATGGAAGCTTGATTTTTCTGTCCAACATTGCCATCACCTTTCTCCTCTCATTTTGTGCGTGGTGTAGAGCCAGAGTGCTTGTAGGACTAGGAATCTGCTGTGGACCTTGCACTTTCCTGCAAAGAAGATCCACAGATTTCCTCTAAAGCATCTGCAACTACTTCAGGACTTGAAAACTATTTGATTTAGAGGTTGTTTTTGCCTAGATAATCTGGAAACTTGCTAGTCTTGTGACAGGCTCACTGAAAGGAATTTACTGAGACTTAGATTTTAAAGCTTTTGTGTTCTGAGACCCAAAGGTAACTATTGGATATTGTTTTATCAGGAATGTAGGATAAACATTAATTACGCAACAGTTTGTTAGACAGAAACCTGATGCTTATTACTCCACGATGAAATGTACCTGGACTCTATCCTGGCAATATCAGTTTAAACAGTGTCATGGAAGTCTTAAAATAGTTATTTGGCAGAAGAGTTTCTCATTTCTTAAAAATTTTCTCTGTATCTCAACAAGGTGAAATAAAATATCACCCAATTAGCCAAGCATAGTGGCACATGCCTACAATCCTTATACTCAAGAGGCTGAGGCAGGAGGATTGCTGCAAATTTGAGGCTAGCCTGAACTACATAGTGATACCCTGTCTTCAAAAAAATAAAGCTGTATGTCCCATTATTAGAACCTGCTCATAAAATTGTCATGGACCACAAAGGACCATAGCATTGAGAGTTTAGATGTTTTGCATTATATATATATATATAAATAATTTTTTTTTTTTTTTTTTTTTTCTTTTTGAGACAGGGTCTCGCTATGCAGTTCAGGCTGGCCTTGAGCTCCGTTTGTAGCCCAGGCTGGTCTTGAACTCACAACGATCCTCCTGCCTCAGCCTCCCAAGTGCTGGGATTACAGGCGTGAGCCACCACACCTGGCTTATATTTTTCTTTAGAAGTTCACGTTTTTCCAACTCTAATTGTAGAATGCATATTTTAAGTGTTTGAACAGTGAACTGTAAGAAATGGCATAGATACCATTTGGCTACAGGTTAGTGGAATAGCAAATTGGAGTGGTGGTTTGTCATTGTATTTTTTTTTCAACTGTATGTATGTATGTATGTTATGGCCAGCTGCAATAGCAAATTGGAGTGGTGGCTCATCATTGTTTTTATTTTTTATTTTTTTAACTATGTATGTATGTATGTATGTATGTATGTATGTTATGGCTGGCTCAGCCTGCCCTGGGGGTGAGGCTGGCACAGCATGTGGTGCCGGGGATTGAATCGCGGTCCCTGAGGTTGACTAAGTTTGCCTAAGCAGGCACTTTAGACCGCTGAGCTATCTCGCTGGCCTCTGTCATTGTCTTTAATGGTAAGCCAGTACTCCAGTGAAAGAATAGGAGCTATCATAGAGAACTCATACAGCGTTGATTTAAAGAATAATTTCTGTTAAATAGAAATGATCACTAATGATCAATAGAAAACATTACATAGTATGTAGTGACATTTCACTCACTGTGTATCTCAAGGCCCAATCTTGTGTCCACTGGTCCCATTTTTTTAAAAAATTTTATTTATTTACTTATTTATTTTAACGGACGGCTCAGCATGCCCTGGGGATGGGGCTGGTGCAGCATGTGGTGCCAGGGATTGAACTGCAGTCCCTGCAGTTGCCTAAGCTTGCCTAAGTAGACACTTTAGACCGCTGAACCATCTTGCTGGGCCCAGTGGTCCCATTTGAGAAGAGAAATTTGGGAAGACAGAAACATTGTAATGTTGTTGGCATTTTAGAGATTACTATGTAGATTGTAGTTAATTTTGATAGAAGGAATTACAAGTGACTATCAAAGTTGAAATGCTTAGACGGGGGCTGGGGAAATAGCTCAGTAGAATAAGTGCTTGCTTGGCAAGCACAGGGCCTGAGTTCAGTCCCCATTTCTGGAAAAAAAAAAAAAAAGAAAAAAAATGCTTGGATGATAGTATTTACAGGAAACAGTTTCTGTGATAGGATCTCACCAATCGTAGTGTATTGGGGGAGGGGATCAGGGGTGGGAGCTGTATTCTGTGTCTGTTAGAAGATAGGAGCATGACCTCTGAGATTCAGGATGGTCTGGGTCAGTTGGGCGTGGTGGCACATGCCTGTGATCCCAGCACTCCCTTTAATCTCACCTCTGGGGAGGCTGAAGCTGGAGGATTGCCAAGAATTTGAGAGCAGCCTAGACTACATGGAGAGTTTAAGGCCTACCTAAATTACAAAGCAAGCTGCTGTCTCAAAGAAAAAGACTTCCTGCTTTCTAATGTGTATACAGTGCTTGTGATCTTGTGCAGATTTTATCTTATTCTCATGTGTTTTTCAAAGAATTAAGTTGGTTGATGCATACAAAGAACTTGGCGCATAGTATGTACTCAGTAGATACTTGCTGTGATTTTTATTTTAAGTTTCAAAAACTATATGCTCAAATTTGATTTCTTAGCTTTAGATGACTTTTTTGTTCAGGAATAACTTACTGTTCTGTTTGTAGATAGAAAAATAAGAATAATTACATGACTGAAAGACTGCTTATTGTTGTGGTAACTGCTAAGCTCAGTGGAGCTAGAGGTTATCCCTTGTAAAAGCAGTGATAATTAGGATGAAACAGGTTTGGGGTAATGTAATCTCAATGGTCCTTTTGCTTCAGATACCGAATGCAGAGATAGGTGACTGTCCAGGTAGGGATGTTACCCTTCTCACTTTCACCTGGAGAAATAGTGAGCATACTCATTGCCCCATAAGTGTTGCTGCTATTTACCTTGTTAATGAAGCTTTGATATGAATTACTTAAACCTTCTAGTTCTGTTGGGGAGTATAATCACATTTTTTTTTTTTTTTTTTTTTTGGTCTTTTTGAAACAGAGTCCAACTGACCTTGAACTCACTTTTGTAGCCCAGGTTGATCTCCAACTCGCACTGATCCTCCTGTCTCAGACTCTCAAGTGCTGGGATTATAGGCGTGAGCTACCAGCCCGGCTACACATTCTTAAAATCTTTTATAGTTACCTTTTTTTTTTGAGGCCCATCTTTTCCCCTGATGTCTCTTTAGGTTATATTGCTGCTTTTAAATTGTATTGCTGTGAGCTTGGCATAGTGGCGCACACCTGTAATCCCACCACTTGGGAGGCTGAGGCAGGAGGATTGATGTGAGTTTGAGACCAGCCTGGGCTACAAAAGTGAGCTCAAGGCCAGGCTGAACTGCATAGCGAGACCCTGTCTCAAAAAGACAAAAAAAAAAAAAAAAAGTATCGCTGTAGGTTTGACCAAAAAATGTATTTCAAAATATTTGTTTTTTTCCCCCAAAGTATTTGAATATGGAAAAATTTGCCTTTAGTTTAGCTCAACTATAGATATGAACTATTCATTTGTGGATATGTAGAGAGATACAGTATCTTATTTAATATGCTGCTGGGTAGGGGCAGAATACTCTTGCTACCTGTGATTGTTCTAGCCATTATCATGAAAATATAAAAAGAATAGTACATATGCATATATTGTTTATGTGAAATCAAGTGACATTCTATAATTGTGTGTTCTGTAGTATCTGTATGATATGTACCCTGTATTAAACATTTCTGAGTGCCAGGTATCGTGCTCTGTGCTTTAATTTAGTTCTTACAGTTATTATCTGCACTAGAGCCCAGAGAAGTTAAGTAAGCATAACTGAGCCAATAAGTGATAATTAAATAGTGTGAACACAGTCTGGCTGGAGTCAAGATCTCTACCCTTTCTAACATGCTTGATTGTAGCTCCTTGAAAGTTCATAAGGAAAATAGTGAAGTCTTTGAAAACAGTCATTTCATTGCAGTGAAGTTTCAGTAGAGAATCTATATTTTCTTTCCTTTTATTGAGAAACCGTGTTTTCAATAGCTGAATTTTTTGATATATTTGAAAGCCTCTAGGCAAAAACGTCAAGTCCCCCCCCCCACTCAATTTTATTACACATGTCCTTAGGAATTAGAGATCTGAAGAAAAAAAATGAGTATGCAAAGCTGGTTTCACATAAGATTCGTTGGAGTTAAGTTTTCCTGCTTTATGGTATCTTAGCAGCAGCGACAGACTCCACTCCCTCTTACTACTTCTGCAGTCAAGTCTGTTTTGGAGAGTGTGAGCCAGTGCAAAGCTAAGGCTCAAATGAGCAACCTGCTCAGAGCTGCACAGCCAAGGTGGAGAACCAGCTAGAGTGTGTCCATCCTAACATTAGAGCACTAAGTTCATTCTTAGTTTTGGTGCACCATATAATATGCAGGATTTAAGGATATGCAGGTCATTGGTGGCCATTGCTTGAGCTGTTTTGGTGGCACAGTACAGGAGAAAGCAGATTGGAATGGGCTGAGGCAAGACTAGGAGGTGAAGAAATAGCATAGACAGATAACTCATTGGATGTGGCCAAGGGGAAGGGGATGAGTGTGTGTGTGTGTGTGTGTTTAAAGGTGAAAAAGATTTAGCTTGGTTATCACTAGGGAGAGAGCCAGTTACTCATATATATGTATGTGTGTGTGTGTGTGTGTGTGTGTGTGTGTATATATATATTACATATATATATGTGGTGGTACTGGGTATTGAACTCAGGACCTTGTGCCTTGCCAGGCAAGCTGTTATTCTACTGAGCTATCTCCCTGGCCCCTATAAATCTTAATTGTTTATTAATATGCATAAAACATTCAATATTTTGGACTGGAGGGATAACTCAGTGGTCATGATATATTTTAGCATTCATAAGGCCCTAGGTTCAATCCTTAGCACCAAAAAATTCCCACAGACCAAAAATACTATTCTTATGTTTGGAAGAGCCTTTAGTGTGAAATTTGGGAAATATCTCTTAATTGATGTTTCAGCTAAAATAAAACTTTAAACTGGAATACTGTCCAAAATAGAGCCTTTAGTGTTAGCAAATTCTGGGTTTTGATTAAACATTTTGTCTATAGGTGCTATATTTCATGAAAGTTTTAAGAAGTAGAGTCATACCAGCAAACCCTGGCAGACTGTTTTTTGTTGAAAAGCTTGATGCAACTTCTTCAGGGGGTCATCTGTTTATTTCTTTACTTATTGTCTTTGAGCCAGTGTGTCACTGTGTAGTTTAGACTGGCCTTGAGCTAACTTTGTAGCCCAGGATGGTCTCAAACTTGTGATGATGATCCTCCTGCCTTGTGCACCACCATATCTGGGAGGTCAGCTGTTTAGAAGCAGCAACTATGGGGCCGGCAAGATAGCTCAGTGGTCTAAAGTGCCTGCTTAGGCAACTGCAGGGACTGCGGTTCATTCCCTGGTACCACATGCTGCACCAGCCCCACCCCCACCCCCAGGGCAGGCTGAGCCGGCCATAACATAAATAATAAAGCTTTTTGTTTTTTTTTTAAATTGGACTGCAGGGAATGAAAAGAGAATTAAGACGTGTCATGTATATGTGCCAGCTTCTCACAATGAATGTAATCATTATGTACTGCAAACATTTACTGATTTTTTAAAAAATTTAAAAACCAGGGGACTGGGCCAGCACTTGGGAGGCTGAAAACAGAAAGGATCGCTACAAGTCCATTAATTATTGAGAAGTATTTATATATTGGCTGATGGAAATTTTAAGTTACCTAGAGCTGAGGTTTGAAACTTTGCTTATTAGGGCGTGATAGCTTGTGCCTGTAATTCCAGCACTTGGGAGGCTGAAAAACAGGAAGGATCACTATAAGTCCAATCTGTGTAGTGAGACCCTGGAGACCCTGTACTAAATACATAAAAAGAAAAACTATGTTTATTAATAGTCCTGTGAACTTGGGCTAATAATTTAGCTTTGAACCTCAGTTTCCCAAAGTAGTAAATTCAGGGCTACTTGTGTCAGGCTGTTGTCAAGGGTAAGTAAGCTAATGCTGTGAGTGACTGGCGCAGACCTGGTAGCTAGCAGTGACCTCATAGAATTAAGAGGCCTTTGTGTTCCTGTACTTGAAGGAGAAGGAAGTGAATGTGCATCCTTCTGTGCCTCCTCTCTCAGTTGGTTTATGGAAAAGTCTTAGACATTTCCACAGGGATGAAGCAAGTGGTTGGATAAATAGAATTAGAGCTCTGTCCTGTGCTTGTAAATCTCGGGAGGCTTTTGAAAGCAGTGCTAGGGGAAACAGCAAGCCTGTTCTTTAAGGAAAAGAGTGAACTTGTGAAAATGTATACTTAATCAGCAAGAACATGGAGTCTTCTATATAAATAGTGCAGATCTGTGTTTAGTTCTCACCATTTTCTCTAGGTTTTAGGGGACTGGCCAGGAAATTACTTGACTTTCTTTCCGGCAAAGTTATTTTAGAAAATAATGTATATTTGCTGATTCATTGCTGGAATCTTCCTGTAAGCGACTTTTTTTTTTTTTTTTTTTTTTTTAATGCATTTAGGACAGGGGATACAAGGTCTACAGGGTTGCACTATGTAGATTGGACTCATAATGATTCTCCTATTTTCAGCTTCCCAAAGTGCTGGGATTACAGGCCACGCCACCATGCCCAATCTCAGTTGACATCTCAACTGCCCCAGAGACAGGGCCAGCACAGCACATCAGGGATTGAACCTCCGCTGCTGTGCTCTGCTGAAGCAGGCTTATTTTGATTTATGACATGGGTTATAAATAAGCCTTTTAGCTTGGTGTTTTATTAGGTTTTATATTTTTGTGGGGAGAATGGTCTTCTTGTGCTAGGATGTAAACTTTTTTTTTTTTTTTTTTTTTTGAGACAGGGTCTCGTTATGCAGTTTAGGCTGGCCTTGAGCTCACTTTTGTAGCCCAGGCTGGTCTCAGATTTGCACTGATCCTCCTGGCCCAGCCTCCCATTTTTTGTCTTTTTGAGACAGGGTCTTATGCAGTTTAGGCTGGCCTTAAGCTCACTTTTGTAGCCCAGGTTGGTCTTGAACTCGCACTGATCCTCCTGTGTCAGCCTCTCAAGTGGTGGGATTACAGGTGTGTACCACCATGCCCAGTTTAGGATGTAAACTTTTTAAACATTTTCTCCAGTCTTTTTTTTTTTGGCAGGACTGCATTTGGAACTCACAACCTTGCACTTCACAGGCAGACACTTGTGCCACAGAGCTATCTCCCTGGCACCCATTTTCTCCAGTCTTAAAGAGTGGTCAAATGTGTTTTATTGTTCTGTATATACTAGTCCTTTTGTCTGTTGACTAATCCTGGCTGCCCCTAGTCCAGAAGCTATTTAGAGTGTCACATCTGAAGTCATGTTATAAGGAGCAGAAAATAAGAAGAACCTGTTCTGGTAGAATTTGCAGTCTAAGAAGGGAGATGGGCATTGTTTAAATGCTCACACCCTGTGGGTCAGATCAGCAGTAGCTCTCCTGAAGGCGGGAGCCAAGTCCTCACGGGCCTTGAAGGAGTGAGGGAGGTTTGAGTCTGAATGATGAAGGACTGGGGACCCAAGTGTGGTGGCACACACCTGTAAGCCCAGCACTCAGGAGGCTGAGGTAGGATCCCCATGAGTTTGAGACTAGACTGGGATAGAGTAAGACCCTGTCTCAAAAAACAAACAAACAAAAAATGATAAAGGACTGGGGATGTAGCAGAGGCCTTATGTTCAATCCCTAGTGTCACCAGAAAAGAAAAAATGAAAAGTAAGGCTGTTTCTGCAGAGAACATGTCTTTTTGGAGGAAACTGAGAGACCACAACGAGATTAGAAGATGGCGAGTGAGGGATGAGTGAACGTATTAAGGGATGAGGTGAAAAGGAAGGCCATGGCCCCACCCTGCGAGCCCTGAAGGTCATGGTAAGAACTGATGTTTTTGTTGAGAATCAGTGGGATTACAGCAAAGAGTTTTAAACAGGAAGGAAGGTGGTTGGATGGCCAGGTTTGTGTTCTAGAGGTCTCTTGGGCCACTGTGATCAGAACATCTAGGAAGAGCAGGATCACTGGGGATCAGTGAAGAGGCACTAACCATCATGCAGGTGAGAGTTCTTGGTGGCCTAGAACAGACAAAGAACAAAGTGAGTGGACTCCAGATCTGGTTAGGAAGTAAAGCTAAGAAAACCCCGTAAAGATGTAGCAGCGTGAGAAAGGGAGGACCTTGAAGGCTGACCCAGGGTCTTGCTTACACAGTGCATGGATGGTGTTGCTGCTTTTTAAGGTGGAGGAAAGGGAAGGGGATGTTGGTCTGAGTTGGGGTTTGGAGCCACCTTTGAGCATCCAGATGGACACATGACTGGAAGTGACTGGATCTATAAACTTGATGACTGAAAACCCTGTAGGAAAGTATGCAGAGAGCAAGAAGCAAGTTGTGGGCCCTGGGCCTGAGGACTTCCAGCCTTTCCCAGCTGAGCAGAGGAGGCCAGACCTACAGAAGGCTGTGAGGAGAGGGAGCAGTAAGCAGCAAGCAGCGGATAGAGAAGCAATTGTATGATTATGAAGCCATAAGGAGAGAAAGTTTCAACAAGCAAAAGGTCAGAAGGTCAAGTGCCATAGGGAAGTCAAGTCAGATAAAGATTAGCAAAAGGCTCATCAGGCATAGAGACAATCAGGTCATGGGTGCTGTCACCTGAGCCATTCCCTTGGCTTGGGACAGGTGAAAGCAGACTTGAGTTAGCTAAAGTAGGAGTGGGAGGTGAGGAAGTGCACAGTGAGCACAGGCACCTTTGCCCTAGCTTTGGCTGTGCTGCAGAGAAGAGGAGGAAGATGTGGCTTACGGAAGATTTTTGTTCTGCTTGTTTGGTTTTAAAGGTAGAAAAGACTCAAAATTGTTTAAATGTCACTGGGAAGGGAGCCAAGTGAGAGCAAAGTTAAATAATGCAGGAAAGAGAAAACACAATTTATTCATTCGCTGAACAGATTTTGAGTGCTTGTTACTGTGTGCCGAAGAGTGGTGGGGCTTGGGAATGCAGCAGTGAGCCTAGCAGAGACTGTTGTCATAGAATTGATTATTCTCCTGTAGAAGACAGGAGAGCTAATACATAGTATGTCAGGGGTGATGAATACTATGAAGAAAGATTAGAAAAATGAATCAGTAAAGGTGTTAAAAGAGATACAGGGAGACAAAAAGGGAAGGGTGGCTATTTTCAGTGGTGAGGGGGCTTCTCTGAGCTGGCAGGTGACGTCTGAGCCGTGAACTGCAGGAGGTGAGCCTGGGGCCTAGGAGGAGGGAGGACAGCCACCCAGAATGCAGTCAGATCACAGGGATGGCAGGGAGGGGTGGAGAAGCTTGGAGGCCAGCATCAAGATTCAGAATTTACTCCGAGGGGCTGGGGAGATAGCTCAGTAGAATAAGAGCTTGCCAAGGGCCTGAGTTCAATTCCCGGTTTAAAAAAAAAAAAATTTACTCTGAGTCAGGAAGATGTTGAGAGTTTGGAGCAAATGAGTAATGCACTCAGATCTGTGTCTGGAGAGAATCCCTTTTGCTACAGTGTGGAGCAGGTGGGAGGGGAAGGGCTGACACCATGGGACTGTGAAGAAGCCACTGTGGTAGTGTCAGTGGTGCGAGCGGTCGGATTCTGTGTCGTCTGGAGAGTGTGGAGCCCATTGAGGAGTGGGCAGGGGCAGGAGCCCACGGAGGATCGACTGACTGGAGACTCTTACAGCAGGCCAGGGCGGAAGGCAGGTGCAAAGCAGGTTGGTTTAAAGGTTTGCTAACAGGAAGTCGGGGGAGTCTCCCTGTGGCAGCTTCCAATTGCCAAGTGAAGTAGGAGGCTGCTTCCATCCGTTGTGCGTAAAGAGGAAAATGGCATAATGGTGCCAATTAGAAGAGCTGGGCTATTAGAGGAGAGTAATCTGCAGCATTCAACGTGGAGAACTGGAGAAGGTGAGATTAACTGGCAGTATTAGGCTCCTTATGAGGTTAGTGATTATAGCTTCACAGACCTTCCAACCTGTCTGTCACCAGTGACCTGCAAAGATGGTAGTATAATCTTAGTTTGGGATTTTGCCAGAAAGTAAGACGGAAGGTTAGTGGGAGTTGGGGCAGTTGATCATCTGTCATTCTGTTAGCAATCCTGCTAATGGGATCCCTTCTGGGGAATATGAAAGAGGAAAGCTGACATGTTGGCTATAGCAAGGTCCTCTTAGGTCGCCTGGGAGGAGAGAAGAGTGTGGGCAGAAGACAAGGAGCTTGAGTGCTTCATTTCCACAAGAAGAGGAGCTTCAGAATGTGACACCCAGGCTAGCTTGGGATAGAGAAGGTGATGAGAGGAGTGGAAGGAATCCAAGGTCAGCACTGGTGTAGATAGTAGGGAGGCCTGTGACTATCAGGTGTTTGAAAAGTCCCGTGGGATTTGGGACCCATGGATGGGATTATTGGGAGTTGAGGGTGAGGCTATTTGCTACTATTTGGCTTACTTTGGGAGTAGAAGGGAGGAAGTGCTAATGCCACAGTTGCTGATGCATGGGGATGTGTGACCCATTTGTGTAGGTGTGACAGTCCCAGAAATGATTTCCTGAGGAAACTGTGGCGCTCTTGATGCATCAGCCTCAGCCCATGGCAGTGCTTTCCTTCCCCTCCAGCTTGATCACCTGTTGCTGCTGATGGCTCCATGGGCAGCTGGGAAGGCAGCCCTTGTTGGCATGTGGAGCAGTGGGGAGCAGCAGGTCTGACCCACCAATTGCCTCTATCTTCACTTGGGGAATGTGGCCCTGGAACAGACAGCACCACTGCAGAGAGCCCTCCCCCATTGGGCTGCAGCAAGTGCTTAACCTCTCTGTGCTCAGACTTCACCTGTGTACTAGTTGTGGGTGACACAGATGGTTACTAGGTTTTTGCCACCTTAGTTGCAGTGAGCACAGAATGAGCCCCTGCTTCTGGTGATGGGTCCCTGAATATCCGCAGTGGTGGACATGGTCTTACTTGTTTTTTCTCCTTTGACTTGGCTTGGTTCCACAGATGGCACTAGAGTGTTTGACTTTTGCTTAAAATAAGACCCAGAAAACTAGCCGGGCATGGTGGCACATGTCTGAAATCCTAGCACTTGGGAGGCTAAGGCAGGAGAATCATCGAGAGTTCAAGACCAGCCTGGGGTACAAAAAGTGAGCTCAAGGTCAGTCTGAGCTGCATAGTAAGACTCTGTCTCAAACAAAGACTAAAAAAAAAAAGACCCAGAGAACTGACACATATTGGCCACCTGTTGTGTGCCAGTCACAACTCTAGTCACTGTCTGACAAGACATCTGAAGGGGTTGTCAAGAGAGTTATCTTTACCCAAGTGCCCCCTTGTAGGCTCTGGAGCACATAGGCTGCTTCTTGTCATCCAAAGTTTTTAGAGTAGGGAATCAAGATTCGGAAAGGTTTAATAACCCAGCTGGCATCTCTCAGCTGCTAGGTGTCCATGCTATACCCGAACTCAGCTCTATTTGAATCTTGTACCTATTTTTTTTTCTTCCCACTCCACCAGGGTGTGCTAGGCTGTGGAGCCCCCGACCTCATACTTTTCCCTAGTTCCTTTTATTTTTTATTTTTTTTGTCTTTTTGAGACAGGGTTTCAATATGCAGTTCAGGCTGGCCTTGAGCTCATTTTTGTAGCCCAGGCTGGTCTCAAACTCATATCGATCCTCCTGCCTCGGCCTCCCAAGTACTGGGATTCCTAGTTCCTTTTAAACCTCCCTTTTTAGTGGGGAAAACAATTGTGTAAACCAGTATGCTCAGAACCCAACTGTTAGGTAGGACCAAATGACACTAAGACTACTCTTTGAACATTTTCAGCCTATAAAAATGTCTGTGATGCTTCTCTCCCTGAGGCCATTATCACTGGGTTATTAGCAGACATCTCCTGATTGGTTTCCCTGATTCTGTCCTAGCCACTCTCCTCTTGACACTGCAGCCCCCATGAAGAACAGCCCACAGGTAGGTGGAACAGGCCACCCCCTCCTGGCTACTTTCGGGCTTTCTCCCCCATAAAAAGGTGCTGTACCATCTGGATCGCTGCTGTGACCAGTGGAAAGGATTTTCAAGATTTTTTTTTTTTAATTCAACAAAAAAGTCTTTCAGAAAGTTCAGCGAGTCCTAATTCTTGAGACTATTTAAGGAAAAATTTTAAATTTAGAGAAAGATCTGTGATCATGGGATTTTGGGATTTGCAACCTTGGCCTTTTGGCCCTAGTGTGTGGAGAGAATTCGCCTCCTCAGTTACTGGGTCCTGCTGCTGCTGCTAGTCACACCAGCCCTCTTGTTCAAAATCCGAGGTGCATTTTGGTGTGGCCAGAGGGACCCCAGAACTGAGGTGTAAACTAGCTTTCCCACCTGGAGGGTTGTTGAGGGTGAGAAAAATACCACTGTTTTGAGCTATGCACAATTGCAGCACTTGTGGTTTTTATTACTTAGTAAAACCACATATTTACATTGTTCTGCATTTATAGTTTACAGATTAATTCTTTGACTTTATATGAAAGTCAAGGACCCAAGAGGTTAGGAACACAGAGGTTAGGAAATCTGATTTTCTGGGTTCAAGTCCTAGGTCTACCTAGTAATTCCTTGGATCTTGTTTCTTCATCTGAAAAATTTATAGCAGTTTGCCCTCTAACTCTGGTACTCTGGTACTCTGGTTCCTTGGCTTTTTTTTTTTTTTTTTAGGTACTGGGGATTGAACTCAGGACCTTGTGCTTGCCAGGCAGGCAATGCCCAGCCCAATGGTGGTTCTTTGCTTTTTTGGCTTTTAGTTTCTACAGAACTTAGTATTTTATCCTTGTAGTATTGGTCATAATCCTTAAAAACCACTTTATCTCTTGCAGTTACTTTATTGCAACAAGTAAAATACTTTCTCTTCGGCTCTTCCCTGTTCTTTAAAACAGAAATTGAAAACTAGAAGCCTCAGAGCCAGCACAGCAAGTAAATCAGTCTTACTTGAACCAGAATGGTTAAAAATTACAGTGCTTTGAGTTGCATTCTGAGCTGTCACATCATAAACTCTGCTTTTTTGTTGTTGTTGTTCTTTTTGAGACAGGATCTCACTATACAGTTCATGCTGGCCTTGAGCTCACTTGTGTAGCCCAGGCTGGTCTTGAACTCACATTGGTCTTCCTGCCTCAGCCTTCCAAGTGCTGGGATTACAGGTGTGTGCCAACACGGCCGGCTAAACTCTGCATTTTGACTTCTGGAAAAAGTCAGAACAATGGATCCTTCTGGGCTCAGGGTCTGTAGAGGGGCCAGTACCAGTCAGCTGGAATGAGGAGCTGCCCTGCCTCTTGCCTTGTTGGATAGGAAGGGAGATCTCCTTGTCCCTGATACCTTAAACCTGCACTAGTTCTTGAGTCTTCCTGCCTGGCCGGCACAGACCTTGGTGTGTAACTTGTGCATTTGGTTTTGTTACTCTTGGTGCTTTTGTGGGACAGTAAGGAGCCATCATGGCAATTGACTTGCTAACTAATGATTGGCACCAGTGGCATTCTGAAACAGAAATTGTTTAGAGCTCAGAAGTCAGCATGGATGCCAAAGACAGCATGGTTGCTTCAGATGCATTTAACATTTAAACTGAGCTCTAGTTAGACAGTCATGGCTAGAGACTAGAAGAAAACCTTCAGTATGAACGAGGGCAGTGATGCCCCCTTCTGTGTCACAGAGTGGCCACTGATCTTCTCATCTACACAGAGCCTTACCTTAGTGTTATTGGTCTAGGTTTCTAGAAGCTGAAAGCTTTGCCACCAGCCTTGTGGAGTAGATGTCCTGGGCCACTCTCACAGCCTTGAGAGCCTCTGTCAGGGAAAGTCGGGGCTCCTTTCTTCTAGAGTTCTTGTCCAAGAGGGGCAGGATTCATGCCATACAGCTCCTTTTAATAGACCTATTATGCCACAGACCTTGTAGTCCATAAGCATAATTCTTGGTATTAGTCACCTTGCCAGTTTTTTTCTGTTCTGTTTTGTTTTTAAGGTGTATAGTAAAAAGGCATTAGAGACCAGCCAGAATGTTAGAAGGTACTGTGTGTAGCAAGTCCAATTCCTTGGTTTCTCTCACCGTCAAGTAAGAGAAAGTTCCATGAAAGATACCATTGTCCAAAAGGGGGAAACTAAGCCAGGCATTGTGGTGCACACCTGTAATCTTGGGAGACTGTAGCAGGAGAATCATTGCAAGTTTGGGGCCAGCCTAGATTACATAGTGTGGGCTGGTGAGATGGCTTAGCAGTCTAAAGTGCTTACATCGGGAAGTTTAGGCCACCGCAGGGACTGCGGCTTGTATTAAAAAAAAAAAAAAAGATTACATACATAGTGAGACCCTGTCTCAAAAAAAAAAAAAAAAAAAAAGAGTAACCTCCAGAGCCCTGTCCTGTCCTGGAAGCTTTATAAGAAACCAACCTTCCAGAGGTCTGCTGAATGCTAAGAACTTGAAGCTGATTTGATAAAATATGGAGCCTGGGGGCCTAATATGTAGAAATACCTTATGCTGATAGATGTGGGAGGTTCTGTGCATTAGACAGGGTGTTCTGTTTCAATAGTGGAAGACTTTGTTCTCCTGAAAATAAGACTATCGTCTCTGAGATTGTGATTTCTAAATAATGACCATTTCCATAACTTCAACTGTGTAAATATTGTAATCTCCAAGACAAGTAAAGATTTTAAAATTTATTTTAACTCACTAGAAGAATAGTTTGGTATAACAGTGTGAATTATTTAATGCCACTGACCTGTATACCTTAAAATGGTACACTTCAAGTTAACGTAGGTTATCGTAGTTATTTTAAAAAGTGTTTGTTAAATTAACTATGTGCTGGTGATGCAAAGTGGGAAAAAGAATGAAAAAACTACCATCCCACTACTTTCAATATTTTGTTATATTTGCTTCAATATTTTTCTTGTATTTTTATCCAGTCTTCTGTGTGTATTTTTACACAGTTGAGCTGTTGCCTCTTGCCAGGATGTTGTATTAGCCGCCACTAACATACTTTCTGCTGAGTAGGAAATTATGTAGAAAGAGCATGGTGGACTATAGAACCCCAATGGCTGAATTCAAATTCTGGTTCCTTAGACCTTGATGTACACACAGCAGGCAAGTTGCCTACTCCTCCTCTGCCTTGGTTGCATCATTGAAATCACTGGTTCTAATCAGAGAGTTTTGCCCAGAGGACTCTTGACAGTGTCCAGAGACGTTTTTGGTAATGAGCCTGTAGGCAGCAGGAGGGCCACTGGCATCCAGAGGCAGAAGTTGAATGTTGCTAAACCTGCATGCACAGGACAGCTTTGTAATAGATTTATCTGTCCCCAGATGTCAGTAGGGCCTAGGTTGAAAAACTGTGCTAGATAAGATAGAGGTCATAGTACCCACTCATAGGATTGTTACGAGCATTAAATAAGTTCAAACATGATTAGAGTAGTGCTTAGGACATACAACCTATAGTACTATGTGTTAGCTGTTTTATACTGGTGTTATTTTATTTCAAATCTAAATTCTAGTATTTAAAAATCTTGTAAACTTTCTTTTTAATGGTTTTCAAATGCCTTGTATTAAAGTTATCTTTTCCATAAAATTTGCATCCTCCTAATAAACTTTTACTTCTTCCCCCCAACAGATGAAATTAAAGCAGAACTAGAAAAGCAGAGGTAAGCAATAGAACTTTCATCTTGCTGAAATATAGCATGGAAGGGCAGATAGCAGCCATTTTCCCCAACCCTGCACTTTTCTTTTTCTGTCTTTCCTTGCAGTGCTGAGGATTAACTTGCACACTTATCATCGACCTATATCCCCAGAACACCCATCCTGTTTTCAGATTTTGACTCAGGATCTTGATAAATTACCTAGATTGGGGGCTGGGGTGATAGCTCAATAGAATAAGCACTTACCTGGCAAGCTCAAAGTCCTGAGTTCAATCCCCGGTACCGGGAAAAAAAAAATTACCTAGATTGGGCTCAAACTTATGATCCTTCCTGCCTCAGCATCCCAAGTAGCTTGTGTTATATGTGTGTGCCACCACACTTGGTGTGGCCATTCCTTTCTGTGCATTCTGTACATTTTGTCCTGTTTTTAATCCTCAGGAAAGGTACACACTCTCCCAGCGCTGTGTTGACACAATAGAATACAGCTGGTGTGTCTGAATTAATGCTGGGTTAATAAGTTACTGAGGTGCTTGCATGCTTCGAGGAAAGGCTTGGGTTTTTTTGGTTTTGTTTTTATTTTTTGCAGAACCAGGGATTGAGCTCAGGCCCTTGCATTTGCCAGGCAGGTGCTTATTCTACTGAGCTATCTCCCCAGCCACTTGAGGAAAAGTTATTGAAGGTCATGTTAATGCCATTGTACTCTTTCTTAAGAAAAGAGGCAGAACCCTTGTCTCTTGGGCAGCGTGCTTATGATACCGATTTTCATGATACTGAAATGAATTAGTGACATGTTAGAACTATAGCTGAAGCATGCCTGCTACTAGGATGCTATTGATGTGGATCACTAATCAGAGAGGCCTTGCTCTCTGCATGTGACCCTTTGATGGTTTCCTGAAATTGTATTTGTTCAACTTTTAATTGGCCAGCCACAAGATATAGTTTGCAGGCACTTTTAATTAAATGGTTGCCGGTGTAATGGGAAGTTATGTAAGGTATAGGGAAAACAAGCTTAAAAAGCAAAACAAAACAAAAAAAACCTGTTTTCTGCCCTCTCTTGATTCCTCCCCATAGGCTGGGCGCTGCGGCACCACCAAAGGCAAACTTCATTGAAGCTGACAAGTATTTCCTTCCATTCGAGCTCGCCTGCCAATCCAAGTCCCCCCGGGTGGTCAGCACTTCCCTCGACTGCTTGCAGGTACCGTGTTTAGACTTGAAGGGATAAAGGAGTTCCCTTCAAGCCTCAGGCAGTCCTTACGTAGAGCCATGCTGGACATGGCCCTGGGTACTCAACGTGTCCTTGGAGGTGGAGCAAGCAGCAGCTTAGCGTATTTGTGGAGATATCATGGGAGAGAAAAGAAGAGGGATCTGAGCTCCTTAGCTAAAAATGAGAATTTGTTTCCCTAGAAGTACTTTGTTCCACTGTCTGATGTTTTTCCAGCATTAATTGGAGTATTTGACACACATAAACATATTAAGTACTTTCATGTAGCCTCTTTCTTGGTGATACTAAATTATAATATGAAGTATTGGAATATAGCCACATCCATTATTTGTAGCAGGTGCATTCTATAATAAAGGCACTGTTAACGTGAATTAGTGAACACTGAAATATGTGTAGGGCTAGAGCCCTGTGATTCTCTACTCACAACATTCCCATCAGCTGATTAGTATGTAACTTCGTACTCTGTGGTTCTTTTTAAAGATGTCTTATTTAATGTGTATTGTTAATTCATTAACACTGAACTTGTGGCAGCATCACCGTAACACATACAGGAGCAAAGCTTATCTAACGTATGTAGTTTTTCCAAGGTACGTTATTGCCTTCTTGTTCTTAAATAATAGAAAGCAGTTCAGCATGCACCAAAGGGCCATTCTGAAAAGCAAAATAGGACAAAAATGTGAAACACATGATTCTAAATATACTGCAGAGAAACACACTTGTTGGCATTGGAAAACTGAAGCAGAAGGGAAAATATTCACGAGCAAGGACACAGGCATCCCCCGGTTCAGGTTTTTCACTCTTTGGCACATGTCTACAAGTAGCTGTAAAAGTTCCATGATGTTGATTTAGGGCATTCAAATGCATTTTAGTGAGTGCTACATTTGAAGTACAAAGTCTGCAAATGATGGAAGATGGACTCTGTGGAGCCATAAGTACATTATCAGTGGCTTGTTTTATTTTATTTTATTTTATTTTATGTATTTGGCACAGGGTCTCATTACACGGCTTGGATTCATAGTGATCTTCCTGTTTTCAGCCTCCCTAGTGCTGGGATTACAGGCATACACCACCACTTGGTGGCCAACTCATTGAGCCTGGGGGTGAGGCTGGTGCAGCTTATGATACTGGGGATCAAACCTCGGGCCCTACGTTTGCCTAAGCAGGACCTTAAGTGATCTTTTATTGATAAAGAAGCAGAAATAGAAAAGTTAGGATGACTTGTCCAATGGGTAGTGAAAAAAACAGAACGGTAACATAGCTTTCTTAATTTCTGGTTGCACATTCCTGTATTTTCTCAAGATTTACTCCTAAAGCTTCTGCGAAGATCAAAGAACTTTTTTTTTTTTAACCTCAGTGGACAACCCACATCAATGAAAATATTTAACATACTCAAGAGCCTGGTGTGGTGGCACACACCTGTAATCCTAGCACTTGGGAGGCTGAGGCAGGAGGATCAGTGCAAGTTCGAGACCAGCCTGGGCTACAAAAGTGAGCTCAAGGCCAGCCTGAACTGCATAAGAAGACCCTGTCTCAAAAAGACAAAAATAAATACATAAATAAAATATATTCAAGAGACACAGTTTGTCATTACTGTCTAGAACAGAAAGGGTGAATTGACTCTGTTATGATTGCTTAAACTGTTGTATTAAAAAGATATGTAAAGCCTTACATGGGTTTCTTGGGAAAGAGCGCCATCATCAATTGGTTATGTCTACCAGGACACAGGACTGCAAAGTGGCAGTGGGCATGCTACGTTTTGGGCATCTCTTTTTTTTTTTTTTTTTGAGACAGGGTCTCGCTATGCAGTTCAGGCTGGCTGGCCTTGAGCTCACTTTTGTAACCCAGGCTGGTCTCAAATTCACACTGATCCTCCTGCCTCAGCCTCCCAAGTGCTGGGATTTCAGGCATGCACCACCATGCCCGGCTCCTATTCTAATATTTATTTTATTAATTTTTCTTTTTTGATATATGTGAGAATCTCTTTCTTTTCTTTTCTTTTCTTTTTTTGTATTTTGAGACAAGGTCTCGCTATGTAGTTCAGGCTGGCCTTGAGCTCACTTTTGTAGTCCAGGCTGGTCTTGAACTCACATTGATCCTCCTGCCTCAGCCTCCCAAGTACTGGGATTATACATGAGAGTTGATGGCAGATTTTTCACAGAAGGGGTTCTTCTAAATGAGAAGCTATTTTTCTCATTCAAGATCATTTGTACAGATTGTTCTATGTGAGATATTTAATGAGCCAAGAAATTTAAATGGCAGACAAAGTCCTACTTCTGTCCTAAAATATTTGGTACTGTGAATGTTTTCTGAAGGAATTTGATGTCAGTTTAATTTTAGTTGTTTTTGCCTATGGCAATGTTTAGTTTGGGAGCTGGTGCTAGTGGTTAACTTAGTGAGAATAACAGCTTCTTGCATTGAGCTCTCACCCTGTGCTGGGCCTGAAAGCTTTACTCACATCATCTTTAATCTTTTCAATAACCCTCAGATGGTTGTTTTCTTCTTCATTTTAGAACTGAGGGAGCTGAAGCATAAGAGAATAAAGTGAACAGTCCAATGTGAGGTCTCCTGGCTAGGAATTGATGAAATTGGGTGGATATTTAGGACTTCATTACCCCAAATTTATGTTCTTCACTGAAGGTTATTACTTACGGACTATGAGCCAGGTCTGGCCTGCTGCCTGTCGTTTTGTTTTGTGTGTGTGTGTGTGTGTGTGTGTGTGTGTGTGTGTGTGTACTGGGAATGGAATCCAGAGTGCAGTCCTTTTTATCTTATTTGAAACAAGGTTTCTCTAAATTGACTGGGCACAAACTTCCAATCTTCCTACCTTGTCTTCCTGAGTAGCAGAGATTAAAGATATGGGCTACCATACCTAGCTGCTGCCTGCCTGCTTTTTTTTTTTTTTTTAATATATTTATTTTATTTTATTTTATTTTTTTAAAACCTCATTTATTTATTTATTTGTGTTCTGGCCAGCTCAGCCTGCCCTGGTGGTGGGCCTGGCACAGCATGTGGTGCCAAGGATAGAACTGCAGTCCCTGTGGCTGCCTAAGCTTGCCTAAGCAGGCGCTTTAGACCACTGAGTCATCTCGCCGGCCCTGCCTTCTTTTGTAAATAAAGTTTTATCAAAGCATTGATATCTCAGCTTGGTACTCTTAACAAAATACTGTGGACTAGATAGCTTAAATGTCACACATTTATTTCTCATGGTTCTGGAGGCTGGGTAGTCAGGACCTCGTGGTCCTGATAATTTGCTTCCTAATAAGGACCCTTTTTATGATTTGCAGACTGCCAAACTAGCTAGTTCTCTTATGAAGCACTAGTCCCATCATGAGGACTTCACCCTCATGGTCTTCTCTAAGCCTAATTATTTCCCAAAAGCCCAGGTTCCTAATATCACATTAGAGGTTAGAACTTTAACCTATAGACTTGGAGGGGGAGGAAACACACTTTGAGCTCATAGCAGCAGCCATGTCTGTTCATTTATGTGTTGTCTCTGCTGCTTTCTTCCTGCTGTGGATGAGGTGAGTTGTTGCAATAGAGATAACAGGACCCATGCAGTCTAAATACTTAGTGCACTGTCTTTTACAGAAACAAAATGTGGATCCTTGGGGGCCGGCGAGATGGTTTAGTGGTCTAAAGCACCTGTTTAGGAAAGCTCAGGCAACTGCAGGGACTGCAGTTCGATCCCTGACACCACATGCTGCGCCAGCCCCACCACTAGAAAAGGCTGAGCCAGCCATAAAATAAGTAAATAAAGAAACAAACAAACAAGCAAACAAATAAATAAAATAAAAAAATTAAAAAAACAAAAACAAAATGTGGACTCTTGCTCTTAACTGTATCATTTGTGGTTCTGACCTCTTTAGTAACAGAAATAGTCTGCTTCTAGAACTCCGTGTGTGTGTGTGTGTATTTGTATGATTTGTTCTGCTTTATTTCAGCCCAACTAGGAATCTTAGACTTAAGGCATATGCTCATCTTTCTGTTAAGAATGGAGTTCTCTGGAATTCAATAAGTATACAGATGGAAAATATGTCGTCATTTTTATGACATTATAAGGTGGCTGGGTGTTCCTTGGATTGCTAAATGAAGAGCTATACTTTCCCTTTCCCCTTGGCGACTGTCTTGCTAAGCTTGTTTGATTAGAATTTTGCAGAGTTGAATGAGGAAATTCTGCCTTGGAAATGGAAGGCCATTGTGTTGGGATAAAGTCTGGTTTGGGCAGAATTGAAGCTAGTTGCAAGACAGATTCATACAGTGGCTTATCATTCATTTAGCTAAGAGAGAGATGGGAACAATGGTGGTCCACGGTTTAGTTTTCCCTGAGCCCATTTAGTTCAGCCTCCCTCTCCCCAGTGGGAGGAGCCTGGAGACTTCCCCCTGCTGGTTTATCAAGAAGTAAGGAATCTCCGGTGTTCTTTTCGTCCAGATCTTGATCCATCACACACTTTGCTGGTGTCAGGGTTCAGGTAAAGGGGACTGGGGTCAGTCTTGCTACTTAAAGTCTTGTTGGTCACATATTAGTAAGATATTTTGTTATTCTAATATATTCATGCAGAAATAAATTTTTTTCTTTTGGTACTGGGGATTGAACCCAGAGCCTTGTATATATTAGACAAGTGCTTTACCACTAAGCTGAATGTCGAGACATTTTTATTTTTATTTTTTAATACTTTTTATTCATTTTAATGAGAAAAATATATATTTTTATTTTTGAGATAAAATCTCACTAAGTTGGCCAGGCTTTCCTCAAATTTGTAACCCTCTTGCCTTAATCTCCCCAGTACCTGGGATTATAGACATGCATTACCATAAAAATGGAATCTTTTTTTGTCTTTTTGAGACAGGGTCTCACTATGCAGTTCAGGCTGGCTTGAGCTCACTTTTGTAGCCTGGGCTGGTGTCGAACTCACATTGATCCTCCTGCCTCAGCCTCCCAAGTGCTGGAATTATAGGTATGTGCCACCATGCCTGGCCTAAAAATACAACTTTTAAAAGGGCAAAATAAAAAAATAGAACTATTTTCTTGTACTTCTCAAAAAAATTTGCAGGAAAGCATTGGTCTGATTGTTCTGAGACCACAAGTATCTGTTGCTCTTATTTCTATAAAACTTTTATGTACACATTTAGAAGTGAACTTAAATGGTATTTAAAAGAAAAAAAAGTATTTATTGAGCTGGGGAAATAGCTCAGAGGCATAAGTACCTACAGGCAAGCACAAGGTCCTGCGTTCCACCCCACATTGCTATGCTAGCCCCAGGTCCCCAGAAGCACCTTGGAGATCAGCCCGGGGGCCACAAAAAGTACAAGCCAGCCAGAATTGCATAATGAGACCCTGTCTCAAAACACAAAAGTTTTAAGAACTTCATATATAAGACTGAAGTCCCTTGGGTCTTCATAAAACCAATTGCCTATTTAGACTTTTTTTTATGTTATAGCTGGCTCAGCCTGCCCTGGGGGTGGCGCTGGCACAGCATGTAGTGCTGGGGATCAAACCATGGTCCCTGCAGTTGCCTAAGCTTGCTTAAGCAGGCATTTAGACCACTGAGCTATCTCACCGGCCCCAGTTGCCTATTTAGGTTTGTAGTTTTCTGTTTCCTTTCTACCTTTTTCTATAAATATTACTTGTACAAATGTCTGTACTGCTTACTTTTTTTTTTTTTCTTTTGTTGGTACTGGGAATTAATCTCAGGACCTTGCACTTGCTAGGCACGTACTTGTGCCACTGAGCTAAATCCCCAGCCCTACAAACAGTGTTCTTTTGTACAGTGGGTCCAGTGAAGGCCATTTTCAGTGTTTTGTATTTTTCCATCTTTCCCTCTTTGCCAAGACTTGCCTGTGCCAGCCCCCTTCACCGTGTGCATCAGGGCCCAACTGCCCAAAGGCCTCCCTTTTCTGTGCCTCTTCTGTCCCCTCAGCTATAGGTGAGGACTGAGGCAAGAACATCCACAGGGCAGGTAGAGGGGAGGAGGAGGAGATGGGGAATGTGGTGTTTACAAATCACACAGAACCCTAAAGGTCCCAGTCAGTTTTGGCTTTGATGTCCCCACCCCTGAAAATATGAATTGAGAGAAACAAAATCACATCTGTCATACTTGCCATGGTAGCAACAGTGCTTTGGTTATGTAGCGTGGAGAAGAACAGAAAAAGGAGCCCGAAAGACCCACAGAATGCAGGAACTCTGCTTTTTCTTTGATCCTGTCTCACTGTACAGACAAGAAGTAAAATCATACTGAAAACCTCTTTCAGGTTAAAGGATAATATGTTCCTTTAAGGAATCTAATGTCCTATAATTCATTTCCATTTGGCTTTGCAGCCTCATCTCTTGTGTGTGTGCTGGGAAACAAACCCAAGGCCTTGTGCATGCGGAGCATGTGTTCTGTCACTGAACCACACCCCAGCCCCTGGGACCCTACATTCTCATTTAGGAGTTGGTAGACCGACCATTCCCACTCACACTGCAGTGCCCACAACAGATTTGAGCTCATATGAGTAGGTGTAATGATGTCAAAACCAACGTGCTTACCAGGCAGCAGCCCTGCCCTGTAGGAGCCTGTGTGTTAGCAGCAGGGAGGGTCCTGAGGTCAAAGGCTCTGGACTTGTTCCTCACATTCCTTAACTTTATCTAAGGGTTCTGGTGATGGACCGTGGGCAGCACAGAGCACAAGCCTCATTCCTGCTCCTTTTGTCACTTGAGTCAGCAGTGTCTTGTTTCAACTCTTAGCCATTCTCTTCCTTTATTTTTGGGTTTTGCATTGATATATATATATATATTTTTTTTAATTTATTTATTTATTTTTTTTAATGGTCATACTTTGTAGCTAAGGATGGAGGAAAGCCATTGAGAATTGGAGTCAGAACTCTGCAGAGGGGCCTGTCTTCCTGTCAGGGTGGTGGCAGTTCTGTAGGTAACCTCAGGAGCTCTCATCTGTTTTGTGCAGGTAGAAGCAAGGATATGACTAGTTAGAAGTCTAAAAGAATAAAGGAACAGCATTTTAAGGCAACCAGATAGCTCAGTGAACTAAAATGCCTGCTTAGGCAGTGTACCTTGACTGGGGTTCAGCCTCCCACCCCCGCCCCACCTGTGCTGAGACTGGGTGTGATGGCACATGCCTGTAATCCCAGCACTTGGGAGGCTGAAAACAGGAGGGTCACGATGAGTCTGATCTTTGTAGTGAGACCCTGTAGACCCTATATTCTCTGTACTAAATGCAAAAGAAATAAAATTAAATTAAAATAGTGTTCACCAGCTCACTAAAAGCAGAGAGTACTTCAGAAGTCTGGCATCCTTTAACTGGTCAGCCATCAGAATAACCTAAAGAGTTTGGAGAATAACACTGATTCCCAGGCTCTGCACCCCAGATTTTCGGTTCAGGAGGTCTGGGTCAAAGTTCAGGATTTCGATTTTTTAACGAGTGATCTCAGCCAGGTTTAGAAATCATCCTGACCTCTGAGGTTTCTTGGCTTTTAGATTTTCCATGCTAAAGTCAAAGTAATGAATGAGGCATCTGAACTGATTTGTAACCGAACAGGCCATGGCTCAGCAGCCGCATCCCTCCAGCCACAGGTGGCACACATTGTTTGATAATGTAGCTGTGGAATGTAGTTACTGTGTTTGCTTTAACTTTTGGAGTAGAAAATACAGGAACATAAGTCAGCATTCCAAAAGAACAGATAGTAGAAAGTGCCTTAGTCCTCTCCTTACTATAGCCATTTAGTTTTCTTTAATTTCTTACTTCCTATAACCTTTCATCCGCCTTCTCACTGAGCTCTAGATAACCACTTATCTTCTGTCTTTAGTACGGTTGCTAGTACTAGGAAATGGTGTGCTGGGGAATGTTCTGTGCCTTGTTGTTGCCGTTGGACACCATGACATCATTGCTGGGATCTTCTATTGCCAGGAGATGGGAGGGAGCTGCATGCTGTGTGGTTGTGCCTGCCTAGGAGCAGAGACCTGTATAGGAGCTAGAAGTTTAAGGTCATGCTCACTGCATGTTTTTTGCTGTCATGGGCGGCCTCAGTACTGGCCAGGCAGAAATTTCTAATCTCTCTTTTTCCTGTGTTTAGAAACTCATAGCATATGGACACATCACAGGCAACGCCCCCGACAGCGGAGCCCTGGGGAAGCGACTGATCGACAGGATTGTGGAAACCATTTGCAGTTGTTTTCAGGGCCCACAGACAGATGAAGGGGTTCAGTTACAGATTATTAAGGTACTTCTGCTTGTTTGCCTAATCTGGGTTTTAAATTTAGAAAGCTACCCTCCTTTGGGAATTTGGGCTTCAAACTAACGTGTGTTAGTTGTCCAGTATTGCCCTGGAATAGAAAAACTTAAGCATCACTTAGATCTTTTGTTTAGTGTCAAAATTTGTTAATGTGTCCTGAGACAAGAAGAATAGAACCAAGTGTGACTTCACAGTAAACAGTTCCACTGGTGACATTGTAAATCAACTCAAAATCCTCTGGTCTTTCCCCTGGAAAATCTGGATTTCTAGCCTACCATTTCTCAGCAGGTCTTCAATACTCTTATCACCAGCTTGCCCTGTGCCTGTGTCCCCTACTCTGCTTCCCTGTGCCACAACACTTTCCAGGAATGGATTGGCATAAGATGGGGCCATCTGCTTGTCAAGGAATAGGAGCAGGATAGGTGTGGCCATTCCTCCAAATCTTTGGTCCTGGCTACATATTTTTGTGAGGATTGGCTCTGTGTCTTCTGCACTCTCTTAAAGGCCCCAGAAGCCCACCAAGGAACCAAGAGACTGACTACTCATTGAAACTTGTATATTGTGGCTCATATGGATAAGCTCAAGTAGAAGCATTTTTTTCTTTTTTTTATATGATGGACGGCTCAGCCTGCCCTGGGGGTGTGGCTGGTGCAGCATGTGATGCCAGGGATCGAACCACGGTCCCTATGGCTGCCTAAGCTTGCTTAAGCAGGTGTTTTAGACCGCTGAGCCATCTCTCTGGCCCAGAAGCATTTTTTTCATCTTGAGAGAAGTGGCTTAATTTTCATTCTAGGTTTTTCAGCCAACATTCACAAGTTTAGCTTTTTAAAAAGTGAGTTAGTAAAACTTAATTCAATACAGCATTGTTACTTCAAGTAATTTGTATATTTGGGAGTTAGTAGTTGTGTTTAAATGCAGAAGTTGGTGCTTAGTACAGATCCATCTAGTTTGCAGAGCCATCTTTGAATTTATAAAGAATAAAGTCCACTACTAGAAAAGTTTTGGCTGGGGAAGAACAGGAAGATGGTGAGTGGTAGTGAAGGTGACAGTTTTTGATCTGTGTTTAGGCTCTTCTCACTGCAGTGACTTCCCCGCACATTGAAATTCACGAGGGCACTATCCTGCAGACAGTGAGGACGTGTTATAATATCTACTTGGCCAGCAAAAATCTCATCAATCAGACGACAGCCAAGGCCACGCTTACCCAGATGCTGAATGTCATCTTCACCCGTATGGAAAACCAAGTGGTGAGTGGCATCCCTCCCACTGACAGTGGCAGATGTCATGTTGCTTCCTTTTTCACGTGGGCCTCCGTGCATGTGCAGGGTCACTAGCACTTTAAAGTTTTATCTCTTTCTCTTAAATTTTCTTTCTTTCTTTCCCCTTTTTTTTTTTTTTTGGTCTCTTTGAGACAGGGTCTCACTATGTAGTTCAGGCCGGTCTTGAGCTCACTTTTGTAGCCCAGACTGGTCTCGAACTCACATCAGTCCTCCTGCCTCAGCCCCCAAGTGGTGGGATTACAGATGTGTGCCACCACACCTAGCTTTCTTCTCATTTTAAAATTGAAGAAAGAATCTTGTTTTGGGATTTTGAAGTTAATATTCAGCAATATATTGCTTTGAGTTTGTCACATTCAAAGCTTCCTTGAATTTATTTCCTTTTAAAATTTTTATCTTGCTGGTTGGATTTTTTTTTTGTTGTTGTTTTTTGTATTTTAGGGAAGGGTCTAGAGGGTGTTCAGGTTCTCACTACTAGATCGGACTCGTAGTGATCCGCCTGTTTACAGTCTCCCAAGAGCTGGGATTATAGGCGCCCGCCACCACATCTCTGAAAATTTTTTAAGCCATAGGCTGGCATAATTTTTAAATCCTTATCAAGATGCTAAGTCTGTCGGGTGTGGTGGCACATGCCTGTAATCCTAGAATTTGGGAGGCTGAGGCTGGAGGATTGGTGTGAGTTCGAGACCAGCCTAAACTGCATAGCAAGACCCTATCTCAAAATTTTTATTTATTTTATTTTTTATTTTTATTTATTTTTTATTTTTATTTATTTATTAATTATTATTACTATTATGACCAGCTCAGCCTGCCCCCTGAGGATGAGGCTGGCGCAGCAGGTGGTGCCAGGGATCAAACCATGGTCCCTGCGATTGCCTAAGCTTTTCTAAGCAGGCGCTTTAGATTGCTGAACCGTCTTCCCGACCCAAGACCCTGTCTCAAAAAGACAAAAAAAAAAGATACTAAGTCTGAATTCCATTTAGACCATATCTTTTACTGTTCTCTTTTAGTTGCAGGAGGCCAGAGAATTGGAAAAACCAATCCAGTCAAAACCCCAGTCTCCTGTGATTCAGGCTGCAACAGCGCCCTCAAAGTTCAGTCGTTTGAAACAGAGCCCAGGACAGAGCAAACCAACAACTCCAGAAAAAACAGACCTACCCAACGGTGAACATGCCAGGAGTGATTCTGGAAAGGAGAGCTCAGAAAACGGAGATGTACCCAGAGAAAGAGGCCTGTCACTTTCAGGTGTGGCGGAGCCTTCCAGTGGTGAGGGCGTCGTCTTGTTGCTGAGGGCACATGAAGGAGGTGTCTGGGAACATCCGAAGGAAACCTCTAAGGGCAGCTGCTCTATTTCTGGGTCTTCCCCTTTACTTCCCTTTTGCTTTTCTCTTATGGAACACAGCCAGTCAAGTGTGATGTGTAATGTACCACTGCCAGCTGTGCAGTGTGCTCAAAATAGTTCCTGGCATGTATCTAGCTGCCGCTTGTTCATGTGAGCTCAGTGTCATGGCTCAGTTTGGGCACTTGTCTCTGTGGTGAGTTAATAGGGTGATGAACCATTCAGTACCTGGCTTCTCTGTCCAGAAGAGGGTGAAAGCTTTGTTCCTCCTATACACACTAGATCTCTGTTCCTTGCCCAGGGCCTGGTAGTTGGAACCCGTTCATAGGCCTCAGTGGAGGGACCAGAATGCTGGCTGGGAGGCTAATCAGATCACTCTGTCTCCTTCCTCAGCTCACAAGTGTACCACTTGGTTTTGCTTTTTTAAACAAAACAGTATGCAACAGCTAGTTAAGGTAAATGAGTCTAAAGCATGAAATCTTCAAAAAGAGGGTTGTCCTGAGGCCACTTCTAGATGTTTGCATCTCTTCCTGGATATAATATATGAACCAGATTCAAAAATTTCCTTTCAGGCTGGGGAGATAGTTCGATTGGCAAGCTCAAGGACCTGGGTTCAGTCCCTCGTACTGCTTGCGGTACTAGCCCCACCCCTCGCTATGCTAGCCACCAAATTGTGACACATGCCTGTAATCCCAGTGCTGAGGAGGCTGAGATAGGAGGATCAGTATGAGTCTGAGCTGCATAGCGAGCTCTTGTACCAAATTAATAAATAAACAAAGATTAAAAAAATTTTTTTTTCTTTCAGGCTGGGCATAGTGGTGCTTGCCTGTAATCCCAGCACAGAGAGGCTGAGCAGGAAGATCACTGTGAGTGTAAGGCTAGCTTGGGCTATATAGTGAGTTTAAAACCACCTTAAATTACAGAACAAGACCCTGTCTCAAAAAGAAAAAAAAAATACTTTCACGAATTTGCTTTTCCGAAATAATACTATTAAGTAATTCTCTTTGCTCAGGTTGGCTGTTGTACACAATATATCTGCTCTCTCTGTAATTCATTTCATTAACGAGAGTGCTTGACATGCAGTGGCACTGAAATGGAGTAAGTGTTGCTGGAATGTTCTGTGTCCATTTATTCAAGGAAAACACGGGAGAGGAAGTTACCACTGAGAAGCACCTGTGTTTCAGGGCAAGCAGAGTGGCCCTCGCTCGTTCTTGCTGCTCTGTATCTTAAGGAAGATCCCAGAAATTGCTTGCCCATCTGCTGTGTGTATTGCTGCCTCTGCCTTCCTCACGCTTGAGGCAAGGACCAGGTTTTCAATATAACTCTTTATCAAGTTGTGGTCAATCAATACATATTAATATTTAAGCACTGTAGTAAGTATAGCTGTGTAGATAGAAAAGTACTGCGTCTGAGCTTCATGGAAAGTGCTTCCTCTGCGACCCATTTTCTCTATGGAAGCCAAAGTGATCTCTTAAAAGCATGACTACAGGACTTTCCTGTGGTCCACCCCTTTGGTGATTGCTGCATCCTGTCCCTTCCAGAGTGCAGTTCATGCCTGCATTGCTCCTGTGCTTTGCAAAACTCCATGTGACTGGGCCCTGCCTACTTTTCTGCCCCCTCCTCATGATTCTTACTTGCTTCACAGTGCTGTGAACATTGTTTCTGCTTCTTGAAGGTACCACGCTTGTCCTACCTCTGTGCCTTTGCGCATAATGTCTGTTCCTAATCTGTTCTCGTTTCCACCTACCCCCAATCTTGGTTCTCTTGGTTTAGAATGAGACTTCCCCTAGGGGTCCGGGGAGATAGCTCCGTGGCACAAGTGCCTGCCTGGCAAGTGCAAGGTTGTAAGTTCAAACCCTGGTCCCACCAAAAAAAAAAAAAAAAAAACAAAAAAAAAGAATGAGACTTCCCCAGTGACACGTCATACCTGTCTTAGTGTCCTCTTTTTTTTTTTTTTTTTAAATGTATTTTAGTACAGGGACTACAGGGCCTCACTAAACAGGTCAGACCCATAGTGGTCCTCCTGTTTTCAGCCTCCCAAGCAGTGGGAGGTGCATGCCACTAGGTCCAGTCTCAGTCGCTGTCTTGGCACGCCCTGGGGGCAGGGCCTGCACAGCATGCTGGGGCATGCCAGGGACGTCCTTGAGCCTGTGTAAGCAGGTGCTTTAGTCTGCTGAGCTATGTGGCCAGCCCTTCTGTCTTGTTTGTATATGAAGGCCTGAGATTACTGGAGTGTTTGTGTTAACTTGTTCTCACTTGGGGACCTAGGCTGTTGTGTTCCCCTCTGTATTCCCAACACTCACAAATAGCAGATTCTCAGAAAATATATTTTTGAATGAATTGGGAAAAATATGACTTCTAGAATTTAATTTTATGGAAACATAGGTATGAGAAGTTCTGCTTTCACCAAGAGACAATGATTCATAGTTAAGATGTCACTATGGATTTGGGTGCCGGTATCTGGTGTGCTCTGTGAAGCTTTGTCCAGAAACATGGGAGCAAGCTGCCATGAGGATGAGAGCATAAACTCTATGTCATGGGTCAGAACAGAAGTGCATGCTCTTTTTAAAAACAGTAAATGGCTTTCCGTTCTCAAGATTTACCTCTGAAAAACAGATCCTAAAGGAAGAGGGAGTTCAGCATCCAAAGAAAGAGGACGGTAGGAGGACCACCAGGCCCTGTGGAAGGCCCAAATTTTAGTGCCTCTGTGACAGACGTGGAAGCGTCTTTGCACAGGCACTGTGCTCTCTAACCTGAGAAGCAACATACATTTTTTTTTTTGGTGGTGCCAGGAATTGAACTCAGGACCTTGTTAAGTTAGAGAGCACAGTGCCTGTCACAAAGAGCAAGTACTTATTCCACTGAGCTATCTCCCTAGTCCCCAGTTCCCTGTTTAACTAGCTAGAAGCCCTCCCTGCACCTTGCAACAGTTTGCTTCCCCACGTAACTTGCATGGAGGAAAAGAATTTACCCCTTTGCTATTTTTCATTCCAAATAATAAATTAACATATTAATAAATTGATTTGTTGGTCTTATCAGCCAGGATAACAAGTGGATGAGATTGCTCTTTTTAAGAACAAAATGAGATTTTTAAGTTCAAGATACACTAGCTTATGTGAAATTTTGTACCTGGTTTTCTAAACTTCCCTGGGAGACCCATCCCATTTATTCTTACACAGCCCTCCTGATGTTCCAGCTGTTTGGTTGTTTTGTTTTTTAATAGCTTTCTTGAGGATATAACTCACATACCATAAATTCATCCATGTAAGATGTACAGTTCAAGCCATGAACTGTGGTGCATGCCTTTTCATACCAGCTTCTTGGGGCCAGCCTGGCAATTTAGCAAGTTCCTGTCTTTAAAAAAAAGGGTTGGGAATGTAACTCAGTGTTAAGTACCCCTGGTTCAATCCCCAATTATGGCTGGTAAATCCTACAATTCACTATGATCACAGGGCTATGCAGCAGTCATGGTAATCAAGTTTAGGATGTTTTTATCACTTCAAAAGAAATCGTGACCAGATACGATGGTGCGTGCCTGTAATCCCAGCATTCAGGAGGCTAGGCAGGAGGATCACCAGGAGTTTGAAACTAGCCTAAAGTACCATGAGACCCTATCTCAAAAAAGCTGTGGGAGAGGGGGAACTGCGAGATAGCTCAGTGGTCTAAAGCATCTGCTTTGGCAACCACAGGGAACATGGTTCAATCCCTGGTACCACATGCTGCGCCAGCCCCATCCCCTGGGCAGGCTGAGCTGGCCATAACATAAATAAATAAAGTATAAAAACAAAAAAACAAACTAGGGCTGGCAAGATGGTGCAGCGATCTAAAGTGCCTGCTTAGGAAAGTTAAGGAGACTGCAGTTGGATCCCCAGCACCACATGCTGTGCCAGCCTCATCCCCAGGACAGGCTGAGTGGGCCGTTTAAAAAAAAACAAAAAAACTTGGGGGGGGGAACAAAAAAGAAGTCCTATACCCATTTGTAGTCATTTCCTCATTTTCTTTTTTTACTTTATCTATTTATGTTATGACTGGCTCAGCCTGCCCTCCAGCAGGGTGGGGCTGGCGCAGCATGTGGTGCTAGGGATCGAACCTCGGTCCCTACAGTTGCCTAAACTTGCCTAAGCAGGCACTTTAGACCATTGAGCTATCTCGCCAGTCCATTTCCTTATTTTCTAAGTTTATGATTCTCTTTCTCTCTCTCACTCTCTTTCTCCTCCCCCCTCTCTGTTTCTATCTTTCCCTCCCTTTCCTCCCCCTTCCCCCAGTACTGGATCTTTATATTATGACTTTTTAACTTGTAACATTAAACATTTGCAGGGCCTGGGGAGATAGCTTAGTGGCAGCAGCACCTGCCTGGCAAGCGCAGGGTCCTGCAATTCCCGGTACCAAAAAAACAAGCATTAAATATTTTACATTTAGATACCTAATATGTACAATTACCTGTGTTTATAAATTTGTTAGCTTATGTTTCCTTATGTCTCTTTGTTTAAAGGGAAACAACTCAAAACAGGAAATTTTATCTTTGGATAGCCGGTACCAAGGTTGGTCAGGTAGCCTAGTTCACATCATGATTGTAATATTTATTGGCTCTGTAACCTTGTGCAAAGTTTCTGACATTTCTGAACCTTAGTTTTCTTATCTGTAAAAATGGAATATAGGGGGGCTGGGGAGATAGCTCCATGGCACAAGTGCCTGCCTGGCAAGTGCAAGGTCGTGAGTTTGAACCCCAGTCCCGCAAAAAAAAAAAAAAAAAAAAGTAATATAGGGCTGGCCAGATAGCTCAGCGGACTAAAGCACCTTAGGTGCTTAGGTGGAGCGAGGGATCTGGGATGCCGCAAACCATGCTGGCCCCACATCCAGAGTGCACTGGGAAGGCGATTGAGCCTGGGCATGGTGGTGCGTGCCTATAATCCCAGTGCTTGGGAGGCTGAAAACAGGAAGATCACTATGAGTCCGATCTACCTAGTAAGACCTTGTAGATCCTGTGCTTTACATTTAAAAAAAGGAATGTAACTTTCCCTTACAAATTTGCGAGATTTAGAGAGCAGTTTCTGACACTGGAACAATAAAGTATGAATAGAGACAGTAAAATATAGTATGTTTGTCCTTGTGTCTGATGCCCAAGCACCTAGTAATATGTAAGGGACTAAAAGAAAAAAACCCAAGAGCAAAGCCTTAAGATGGGACGCATTAGAGGACTTACTTTCTCCACATTCATGTCCATGACATAGCTAATAAAAATGTTGTAAACCAGTGAGCTATCATTCACGTGATCAAAAATAAGTCAGAAGAGGTAGGGTGCAATGTGTATTTTCTGTCGAGTATTGGTCTGACATTACATTTCTTCGTTTGTTTTGGGATTTTTTTTTTTTTTTCTTTTTTGGCAGGACCGGGGTTTGAACTCACGACCTTGCAGTTGCCAGGTAGGCACTTGTGCCACGGAGCTGTCTCCCTGGCCCCTTGGTCTGACATTTCTTTGCCTTTTAGTAACCAAAAAAATAGAAGCACCTAGTATTGTGGAAACAATAACTAAAATTGTTTGGAACTATTAACATGAAATGCAGCCAGACTCATTCTCTCCTACTACACTGTTCCAGTCACTTTTATATCTGATTCCTATCTGAAATAGTTACTATTCTTTTAAAAAAAACACATTTTTGGGGGGAGTGGGAAATAGCTCAGGGCATAAGCGCCTGCTTGGCAAGCACAAGGTCCTGAGTTTGATACACAGTACCGCAAAAAACAAAACCAAAAAATTTTTTTAAAAAAATTTTTTTTTAAAGCTGAAATGTAAGCTGGACATAACTACAGTCCCAAGAGACTGGGGTAGGAGGATTGTTTGAGCTTAGAAATTAGAGAACACCTTGGGCAACAAAGCAGGATGCTGTCTCAAAAGGAGAGACCAAGGGGAACAGCATACATCTTGCTGGCTGAGTCACCCACATTTTCTAAAGAGAAGCCTTCCTGGTATCCAGCACTATCCTCCAAGAACTTAAGCTTACCTATTACTGGCCAGAACCTGTACCATGTGACCATCCTGTTCTTTAAAGATGAAGTCTGGGAAAAGTAGGTAAATTTTCTTCCAGAACAAAAGGATGGATCTGTTAGTAAGAGGATGTGACTTATGTAGCTGACTAGAAGGGAAGACAGCAAAGGTTTCTCCAATTTTAAGTTTCCCAAGGTGACCACCATACTTGTGGGAAGAGTCTATGAAACAGGATCTTGTGCCTTATGAATAATGGCAAGGTGGTGACATCCCCAGGGAACCACAAGTACCAGTATTTTTTTAAGTATACTCTTTGCACCTTTCAGGTATCTGATTTGAAAAACACTTCAATGTGTGCTTGAAGCTTAACACCAAAGACTAGATAGTGATTAACACAGCACTAAGAGAAGCGTCTTCCAAGACCAGTTGAAGTCTGCCACAGGGAAGGCATCAGGTTGTTGAGTCCTGCTGCTTGGGCTTTTCCTCAGTAGCATCCTCTGTAGAGCTCTGTCAGAAGGAGGCCTCCTTGGGGCCGGCGAGATGGTTCAGTGGTCTAAGCACCTGCTTAGGAAAGCTCAGGCAACTGCAGGGACTGCGGTTCGATCCCCGGCACCACATGCTGCGCCAGTCCCACCACCAGGGCAGGCTGAGCCAGCCACAGAATAAATAAATAAAGAAACAAACAAACACAACAAGCAAACAAATAAATAAAAAAATTAAAAAAAAAAAAAAAAGAAGGAGGCCTCCTTGACTCTTCCTTCCAGACTGAATATAGTTTTCCGTATTATTTTGGAGGTTGGGCTTCAGCACTCACTGATTTATCAGGTCTCAGATATAAAGTGACAGTATTTGTGTAGAACCTACACACATCTTTTTGTATGCTTTGTTTATTTAAGTTACAAAGAAAGGAGGTTTATTTTAGTTTGCAGTCCAGGTTCAAAATCCAGGTTCTACATCTGGTTGTGCTATTCTTGCTGATTGAAATCTAGGGTGGCACAGGGCATCACTTGACAAGAGCTGAAGCATCCTCCTGTGCTCTTCATATATATATATATATATATATATATATATATATATATATATATATATGTATGTATGTTTATTTAGCACAGGGTCTACAGGGTCTCACAATGTAGAGCAGATTCTTAGTGATTCTCCTGTTTTCAGCTTCCCAAGTGTGGAATTACAGGTGTGTGCCACCATGCCCAGTCTCAATTACCCATGCCCCGGGGGCAGGGCGGGCATGGCACAGCATGCTGGGGATCGAACCCTGGCCACTGCACTCTGCCTAAGCAGGCGCTTTAGTCCACTGAGCTATCTGACAGCCCCTCCTGCGCACCTTAAATCATCTCTAAGTTACTTTTAATGCCTAATACTATACAATGTAGGTGCTCTGAAGATACTATAGTTGTTGTGCTGCTTTGTCTGAGAAGTAATAAAGACAAAAGTCTGTACATGGTCAGTACACATGTATTTTTTCCTGAATGTTTTCCATTTGCAGTTCTTCTGTGCACATGGAGCCCATGGACACAGAGAGCCAGTGGGTACACACATTTGCACGGGTATGCAGCCCCTTAAGGGAGAGGAAGTGTATACTCTCATCCCTCCGAAAGAGCGTTCTGCTGCTGCTTAGATGAAAAATGGCACTGAGGAAAGGGGAACTTCCATGCTGACAGTGGAAATTTAATTTTTCTACTAGTGTAAAAGCTTTACTAATTACAACTACTTTCAATGTTGTCAATTGGAAATTTTCATCATGTACTTTGTCTCCAGGGCTAGGCAGGTGACAGAAATGAGCAGTCTGCCATCAGGAAGGAGGGATCATGAATGTCTTCACACAAACACGCTCCACAGTTGGCACGTAAAGCATCCAGGCCTCATGAAAGTCAACCTGAGAATTTTCTTTTCAGGGACCGTTTGAAACGCTGTATATGTCCTGTCATTTCTCACCAGACTCATGCTCACTGGCCAGGGACTGAGACTTGGGAGGTTGAGTCAGTCCTGCTCTGGGATGTGGCTGGATAGGAGCTGGGCGCGCCAGTTCCAGGCACTGATGCTGAAATCACCGCCACAAGAGAACATTTGGGGGACACCCACATGGGACCCCCCTCATGTCCCTCTTGGACAGGAGCTTTCTTTCCCCCAATAAATCTGTTCTATTCATTACCTATGTTTGTTCCTAAAATTCATTCTTTGGTTGTAGAATTGTTAAAAAAAAAACAAACAAACAAGGTAACACTTGCTGTGGTGTTCATAAAGCGCCTGCTCAGTCTTTCTTTTCCCCACCCTTGGCTGGCGCATTCCTTACACACCACAGTGTAATCCCAGATGGCAACTGGCACTGGGAAGCATATGCAGAGCATGGGCGTGGGCCTAGGAGGACAGCCTCTCTTGGCCCCACCCAGCAGTAGCCCAGTATTGCCACACTGTTGAGTTTTTAAATAGCCCGGTCTAGATTTTTTAATGACTAGTTTCTCAGTTTATAAACATTGGCAGCTAATTAAAAAAAATTTTTTAAAGTAGTATGCATGCTGAAGGACACATACCTGTGGGCCAGAGTATCTACCAGCTAACTAACTTGCAAAGCTTCTGATAAAATGAGTGAGTGTTTTGAGTGTTAAATGTGAACAAGATATTTGTAACAGATGGTACACATTAGAGAACTGCCACCATAATTTTATTAAATCATAATCTTGTGAATGTTGGAACTTAGAAACATCTGCCATGTCATGGTGTAAATGAGATGACTCTAGGTAGCTCATAGGTGGGTGGTTATTTTAATAGTTACACATTTACATTAACATGCACTTATAAAACATAATTAGTACATCAAAACTTAACGTTCTGAATTTCATTATTTAAGATGAGTTAATAAAAAAATTTAAAGGGGCTGGGGATGTAGAGTATGAAGGACCAGAGAGGTTAGTCAATACAGCCCCCCCCCCCCCCACACACACACACAGAGGTTAATTTGTGGAGTACTATTAAGGCTGGGGAGCTAGCTCGGTGGTATAAGTGCCTGCCTGGCAACCACAAGGACCCAGATTTGATTCCAGCACTGAGTGCACTGCTGGCCCTGGAGACCCCAGGTGTGCCATGCCAGGCACCAAAACACACCACATCTTTAACCCCAGCACTAGGGAGGGTGGGACAGGATCACTACGAATCCATGCTGCATAACAAGACCCTGTACCAAATACATAAATAGATGATTAAAAAAATAAAAAGAATACTAGTAGATAGAATGCAGAATTTAAAAGGGTTACTATTATCTAAGGTGATGGTCTTTGCAGTGTGGTATTTTATAAATCAGTAATATTTACTCCTAAAAGTCTGTTTAAATGCCGCTTATTTCATAAACTGCTTTCCAGGACTCATTTTCTATAAAAAATGGAGGGCTGGGGAGATAGTATGATGGTCTAAGTGCCTGTCTGGCAAGCGCCAGGACCTCAGTTTCACCCCAGTACTGCATGTCCTGCCGCCCTAGAACTCCAGGCACACCATGCTGGCCACCAAGACTGGCACCAAAACCAGCAAAATAATAATTTTAATAAATTAATTTTTATAATGTATATGGCCAGCTCAGTCTGCCTTGGGGGTGGGGCTGGCGCAGCATGTGGGCCAGGGATCGAACCGAGGTCTCTGGTTGCCTAAGCTTTCCTAAGCAGGCACTTTAGACTGCTGAACCATCTTGCCAGTCCTATAAATTAAATTTTCATAAAATTAAAGAGGAAAAGCTGCTGAACCACTTCTTCCACTTAGTAGTTACCATTTTGCAGAATAATTCTGTTCAAAGTTTAGTAAATCTTAAATTGTCACATTAGAAATCTCTCGCTAATTCTTGAGCTAGGGGTTGGAAGGTAGCTTCGCGGCCTAAGTGCTTCCTGGCAAGCGCAAGTTCTTGAGTTCTATTCTGGGTACCGCATGCCATGCTGGCCCCAGGGTCTCAGAACCCCAAGTTTGCCCTATGGGTCCGAATCTGAGTATGGTGGTACACACCTGTAGTCGTAGTGCTGGGGAGTTTGAAGCAGGAGGGTCACTTTAAGTCTGAACTGTATAACAAGACCCTGTAAATAAAATAAAAATTTTAATTTAAAAGTAAATCTTGGGCTAACAGTGAGGGAGGATGGGGACACAGGCTGTGCAGTGAGGGCCTCCAGGCAAGGGCACTAGAGAAAGCCTCATCTGCAGCTGGATAAAGTCCAGCTTCTGCCCCCAGGCTAGTGTGGAGAGGTGCTGGGCCCAGCAGCTGGGACTTCGGGGTGAAGAGAACAAGGTGGAGGCTTTATTTTAATTCCATGAAGCAAAACGCAGAGCAGATGCTATCTGAAGGTTTCCAAAACCCAAGAGATTGTTTCCACTGGTGCAGTGGAATTTGTCTTGAGGAGAACTTACTTGTACCCTTTGCCCTCTGAAAGGTGACTTTAGAGGAACATTGATGTAATTTTCTTTTTCCTCTTCTTTTCCCTCAAAATGCTGCATGTGATTCGGGTGTGTGTAGGGTCTGATGATGGAGCCCAGGAAGTGGTGAAGGACATTTTAGAGGATGTGGTCACATCTGCTGTTAAAGGTAAGCATCAGGGAATCTATCTATTCTCTCTCTCTCTCTCTCTCGCTCGCTCGCTCGCTCGCTCGCTCGCTCGCTACATCCCTGGCCCAACAATGCACCTTTTGTTGCACATCATTCTTTGAAAAAGTCCTCAGGTTGGTTGTTCACAACTGGGGTTTCCTCTTCCCACTGAAAACTAAGTCTACTACTGCCTGCCCTTCTTTCACATGTATCTCAGAAGTGGCGTGGTCTTAGTGGTGGTTTTGTTCTTATTTGGGTTGTGTTCATGGAACATAGTCTGGAGTAGGGTTGGGTGCTACCCCTGGAGGTCGGGAGGCCGCTGTGCATCACATCTGCCAGAGGCATCCAGATTTCTCTAGGAGTAGATTGTAGCTATGAAATACATGTTCATCCCTGTTAAATTTTCACAGCCATTGAGGTATACAGGGTATATTCCACATGCCCATAGGTGTCAGGTAGAGAGGAAAATTTTGTTTATACTGTTAAACTTCATTCAGGGTGTCTTAGTTACATTTCTCTCATTGTTAGGACAAACACCTGACACTCAAAATGAGGAAAGGAAAGGTTTATTTAACTCACAGTTACTGGAAGGTTCAGTCCATATTCAGCTGACTCCAAGGCAGAGAGGAACATGGCAGAAAACAACCTTTCATGGAGGCCATTAAGAGCAAGAGTGAGCGCTGGGAGAGAGAGAACAGCAGCTCAAGCAGCTAACTTCTGTTCCTCCTTTACGTTGAAATGCGAATCACATGCCCCAGGAGAGATGCAGCACTCATTTTCACACTAATCAATTACAATTCCAGAAGCCACCCCAAAGAATGAGGCTTTGGGGCACACCTATACACATACCATAACACAGGTCTCCCTCAATTTCATGCTATTGCTTCAGTAGTGTTAGGTGGTTTTTTTCTTTGTTTTTGTTCCAGATCTCAGGTCAGTGGCTTTGTGTTGAACCCATGATTCCACTGCCAGAAGGATAGTTAATAGCCTTTTTCTTTCTTTTTTTAAATTTTTTTTAAAATTTTAGTTAATTATTTTTTTTAAACCTCATTTATTTATTTATGTTGTGGCCGGCTCAGCCTGCTCTGGGGGTGGGGCTGGTGCAGCACGTGGTGCTGGGGATAGAGCCACAGTTTCTGCGGTTGCCTAAACTTTCTTAGGCAGCTGCTTTAGACCACTGAACCATCTTGCCAGCCCAGCCTTTTTCTTTTTTTAAACACAAAAGAGAACAAAATGAACCTGATGCATACATGCCTGTGATCCTAGCACTTGAGTGCCTGAGGCAGGAGGATCACCCTGAGTTCAAGGCCAGCCTGAATTAGTGAGACCTTGTCTCAAAAAACAACAAAAAGAAAGAATACACTAAAATAGAATACAAATGATCTGCCAGTGTCACATGTAGTAATGTTAAGAATTGCTTCATGCTGATCATGTTGGCACACACTTGTAATTCCAGCACTAAGAGAAGGAGGCAGCAACAAGTTTTCAAGTTCACATTTTGCCTGAGCAACTTAGAAAGACCTTGACTCAAAAAATCAAAGACTGGGGATGTAGTTCAGTGGGACAGCATTTCTGGGCTTGATTTTCATTACCACATTTAAATTTTTTTTTTTTTTTCAATTTCATGAAGTATGTTTCTGTACTGGGATGTAATTTTAAATATTTTCTGCTATGAGCATGATACCCCTCAACTCCCCAGTGTGTGATAGAACCCAGAGCTTATCTGTGCTAGGTAAGCACTTTACCACTGAGCTACAGCCCCAGCCCTGGGTCATGATCTTAAAGCCATTTTCCAGAACTCTATCATTTTGCTAAATGAGGCTACCGCAAAGCTGTAAGCTGTGTTACTTAACTCATTATAGAACTGTCTTTAAAAGGTCATACTCGGGCTGGGGTGATAACTCCATGGCATAAGTGCCTGTCTGGCAAATATAAGGTCGTGAGTTTGAACCCCGGTCCCGCAAAAAAAAAAAAGCATACTCAGGAGGCTGAGGCAGGGGTATCGCCACAAGTTCAAGGATAGCTGGGCTACATGGTGAGTTAAGGCCAACCTGAATTATAAAGCTAGACCCAGGCATAATTTTATTTTTTTGTATAATCTTACTTTATATGATTAGATTTGTCTTTCGAGTCTGGATTTATCATATAATCAATGTTTGTCTTGTTCATTGTTTTATCCTCCAACTTATACCACACCCAGTCATATAACTGGTACTTGAATATTTGTTGAATGAATGTGTGCTTTACTGAATTGGTTAGTGTCCCTTAAAAGGTATAAGGAGCCAGATGATAAATTCCTGTCAGAGTTTCATTGTTCTGCTAATCATCAAATATTCTTTCTTTCATTAAATGATGAAATCTTTTTAATTTTTTCTTCACATGGCTGCCAGGAAGCTCAGGTCTGTTTTTCTGTGTAATTAAGGTTTTCTGTCATAACTGCCTCTTCTCTAATTCTTATGTCAGTGATGGTGAGACTTAGAGACCAAGTGCCCAAACTGCAACCTAGAAACCACTTCTTATTTCAGAGGGCCCACTCTGCAATGAAATCTGAATAGTGGGCTGGGAGAGGTGGCACTGTAATCCTACACTCTGGAGGCTGAGGCTGAGGACTGCTTCGAGTTCAGGCCAGCCTGGGCTATCTAGTGAGTTCAGGACCAGCCTGAGCTGCATATCCATAGTGAGAGCCTGTCTCAGAAAACTTAAAAGACATGGGAATACTGAAGTTTTAATTTAGAAAAACGAATTTATACATTAGCATCTTATCTTAAAAACAACACGGGTGCTATCAGTTTGCCACCACTGACTTACATTTCTAGTCCTTTGCTTTTCACGTTTAGCTGCTTGTAATCTTTTCAGAAGTAGATGGGGTTGGGCTGGCTGCTGCATTACGCAGTTCTGCTGGCACCATTGACCTGGATTCAACATGCCCGAGCCCCCTGAAGTGACTCGTGCATTGCTGAGTACAGTTTAAGGATCACACTGGCCCACCTTACACTCTTGGACTAGTGGGAGGGAAGGGGAGGGGAAGAGCAGCGGCAGTCTGGGACTGTGTGAATAACTTCTTTCTGGCGTCAGGCAGCCTTTGGTGATAGATACATACTGATCTGGCAATGACTTTTGCACTTATTTTTTCAGAAGCAGCAGAAAAGCACGGTTTGACGGATCCCAACAGGCTCCTAGGTGGACTAGAGTGCCAGGAGTGTGACGTTCCCCCAGGAGTTGATGAAAATTCACAGACCAATGGCATAGCAGATGATAGGCAATCCTTGTCCTCCGCAGATAATCTGGTATGCTGGCAGTCTTCCTGTTTAGACACATTTCCAGTTTTACTCTTTAGAACATGCAGAATTAAATCTCTAACAATTGGAGTATCTGGGTTAAAGGCTGAGGCAGGAAGATCACAAGTTTGAGACCAGCCTGGGCAGCCTAGTGAGATGCTGACTCCAGGTATAAAATAAAAACGGGCTGGGTATTTGAACATCTCTGCATTTAATCCTAGTTTCTGTCTGTCTCTGTCTCTTTCTCTCTGTCTGTCTCTGTTTCTCTCTGCATGTATATGTGTGTGTCTGTTTTTTTCTGTCTCATACAGACACAAAAATAAATAAAATAAGCCCTGTTTGGTTATTATTCTCATGATCCTGGTATAATATTCTTTGTATTTTTCTATTAGCAGATTTAGTTCTTAGAGCATGCTAGTGTTAGTTGTATACTACACATAGTAAACCTTTATGTTTGAACTCTTAAAAACTTAAATTTCCTGCCCTTTTTTTCCTCTCTAAAAATAATGTGAAATTGTTATATAAAAATAAGAAAATACAGAGAAGGAAAAATAGTTTCTTTCTCTATACTGAAAAGTCAGTATTATGGGTAAATTGTTTTATTTATATCTTTCTAGACTTTTCTTTCTCTTCGTATTGTTTCTGCCTAAATATTGTCACACAATATGCATGCTGTGTGACCTGCTTCTTTTTCTTGGTGTTGAGGGTTGAGCCAGGCTTCACTGTGTCCAGCATGTGATCTGTCTTGAGCTAGTCCCCCAGCCTGTATCCTACTAAAAAATATAACATAAACTAGGCATGGTGGCACAAGCCTATAATCCTAGCGCTTGGGGAGCTAAGGCAAAGGGATTGCAAGCTTAAACCCAGCTGAGCAATTTAATGACTTAGACTTTATTTCAAAATAAAAATGACTAGGGATTTAACTCAGTGAGAAAGCCCCTGAGTTCAGTCCCCCACCACTGAAAAAACAAAATCAAATTTAAAAAACTTAATGTATATTATTAGCAACCTTTTAAGCCCATAGACAGTTCTACTCCATTATTTTTTAAATAGTTTTATTATTCCTTTAGAAATTGTATATAGAAATAGGCAAGGCAGGAAAGAACATAACATTATTCCAATTTGTACATCTTCAGTGTTTTTCAGCTATTTTCATAATCACATGCTTCCCACTCCTAGGAATTGTTTTAGACTTTTTTTTCTCCTAAACCCTACCCCCTCCAGAAAGTTTCAGTGTAACTAATACACAGATTGCCTGTATACGGTACATATGCATCTGCATAAGATTTTCTCACCCTGTAAGAACCTATTTGTGTCCTCTTGGGGTTTTATTGTCCCTACAAATGTACTTAAGGGATATGCTTAAATCTATACAAGGCACTCTTTGTCAATTATACTAGGCTGTGACTTGCTTTGTTCATATAAAACTATATCATGGATTCTTTCTATATTTGTTCAAGCAGAGGGATCTAACTAAGTTTTTTAATGATCACATGAAATTCTATATTACCATAATCTATTTAACCTATTCCCTATTAGGTTTTGAATTATTTCAGTTTTAGCATAGGATAGTTTAAAATGAACCTCTTTTAGGTAAATCTTTTTTGTTTATTTATTATTATTATTTTTGTCTTTTTGAGACAGGGTCTCGCTATGCAGTTCAGGCTGGCCTTGAACTCACTTTTATAGCCCAGGCTGGTCTCGAACTCACGCTGATCCTCCTGCCTCAGCCTCCCAAGTGCTGGGATTATAGGTGTGCACCACCACACCTGGCCCTTTAGGTAAATCTTGCACATCTTTTTTTTTTTTTTTTTTTTTGGTCTCAGGAATTGAACTTATGACCTCAAGCCTACCACTGAGCTGTATCCCTGGCTCCTTTAATTCTTTTTTAGGGATAGATTTATGTTAGTGGTAAATCACTAGAAATCAAGAATTGGAAACCTTGGGATTGGTGTATAGCTCAGAGGTAGAATACTGGAGTAGTGTGCACCGTGCCCTAGGTCTGATCCCCAAGACCCTTATGCCCTTGCCCCCAATAAAAGATGTGGAAACTTTAACACTTTTGATCCTAACCATGAAATTGATCTTCTGAGAAGGTATTATTCAAATCGCTGCCCGGCCTTAGGTTGTCAGTGCCATTTTCTTAATCCTTTGCTAGCAGCATTCATTTACAGCGTTGTTAATCTGATGAGAGAAAGTGTTACCATAATGATCAGTCATAGGGTTGTTGAGGATTATTTGTTCTTTACGTTTCTTGGTGTGTTCTACCTGTTTTTCATTTGGGAGGAGGGTTTCCATATTTCCTTAACAAATTCTAAGAATTTGTATATGTAAAAGCTATTAATCATTATTCTACTTTATAAATATTTATTTATTTTTGATATAGCTTACTTTTTTCTATGAAATTTATTTTAAAATGCCCTATCACTTTTTTCTCCTTTATCCTGCAATAATCTTAGAAATACATTTATGACACAAGTTAATACAACTGTCTTATCATTTCCCTTATTATTTAACTTTTGATCATCCATCATTTTAAATCACTCATATCACCTTTTGAAGAGCAAGCAACAAGGTTTAGAGTTGCTGTAGTGACTCCCTAGTAGCAATGCTTTCTCCCTGTCCCTACATTCTTTGTATCTCCTTTTTTCTTTTTTTTCTTTCTTTTTTTAAATTTATGTTATGGCCAGCCCAGCCTGCCCTGGAGGGTGGGGCTGGCACAGCATGTGGCACTGGGGATCAAACCGCGGTCCCTGCGGTTGCCTAAGCTTGCCTAAGCAGGCGCTTTAGACCACTGAGCTATCTCGCCGGCCCTGCCTCCTCCTGAATAAATATAAGAATTTAAATATCTGTGAGTTAGTTACATTTTTTTATTTTTAAAAAGAGTTATCCTTTTGTTTTGCCTTTTTGGTGTTTCTTTTGTTTCTAATCAGGAATCTGATGCACAAGGACATCAAGTGGCCGCTAGATTCTCCCACATTCTCCAGAAGGATGCCTTCCTGGTGTTTCGCTCCCTGTGCAAGCTGTCCATGAAGCCCCTTGGGGAAGGCCCCCCAGATCCAAAGTAAGGACAACTTACTGACACGGGAGCACAGAATTCTGTGTTTATTTTCCACTAGTTCCTATAGTTTGCAGTGCTAGAACCCCATGTTGACATAGGATGGTTTTGCAACTTCCCACAGTCATGCATTCTCTGTCTTTTATTACTGAATTATCTGTATCCACTAACTGGTTTCATTTTTCTTGGCTTATATGTTAAAAGAAATCAGAATATTGAACGTGTAACCCTTTTAGTCTAATTAATGGATTTACTTTCCTGATGGAGCATATAAAAGGACCGAATGCGTGCAATCTCAGTTTCCAGCCCTGCTTTTGGAAACCTCAGCTTTACGGGTGAAGATTTATGCCAGGGAGAGCAAACATATCTCTCTAGTGAACGTATCAGCCCAAGGGCTCAGGACTATGGAAACAGGCTTTGGAGCCAGGACAGCTGCATTCAGATCTTTGCTTCTTGAGAGCAGCTCCATGGCTGTACCAATGATTGAATCTCAGCTAAAACACGGAAACGGGAAACCACCCTGCAGGATTCATTAAATGAATGAGACGAGTGTTGTCCTCAGCTCAGGGCTATGCATTTTATAAACAGCCACTATTATTAGTCACAGTAATCTTCAACTTTTCTGTTGAGAATCCAGTATTGTGAAGATGTTCCATTTCTTATCACCCTTGAACTTGGGTGAAGGAGAGTTGTGAGGTTGGTGATAAAAAGCACCATCTTTGTGGTGATAGAGAGTAGGACAGAGATCTCTACCTCAAACAGATGATGTTAAGTAATTGTCCACATCAGTTTAGCCTCATAGCTAGCTCTTCAGACTTGGGATACTTGCTTTGCCCTCTGTATTTTTGTGTTTGTTTCTTTGTTTAAGAAAAGGTCTTACTGTATAGTTCAGCTTGAACTTGAACTCACTGTGTAGGCTGGTCTTAAACTCAGTGATCCTCCTGCATCAGCCTCCTTAGTGGTGGGATGATAGACATTTGCCACCACACCCCACCCAGTTTCTTCTGTATTCTGTGTGTGGGAAGAGGCAAGAGCATAAGACTTGGCTTATTCTCAGAGGTCCTGCAGGCCTGCCTCATTCTCCCCCAGCGTTTAGGTTCTGTCGCAAGATGTTAACTTGGTGACCTCAGAAGAATCTGCTCACAGTAGAGGAGCAAGACTTTCTCAAGAAATATACTATTAGCCAGTTTAGCCGTGCACACCTGTAATCCCAGCATGCTGGGAGGCTGAGACAAGAGGATTACACATTCCAGCCCAGTCTGAGCAGTTTAGTGACTTAGAAAGACCCCATCTTAAAATAAGAAATAATAAAGGCTGGAAATGTAGCTCAGTGAGAAAGCCCTGAGTTCAAACCCCAGTACGGCAAAAAGAAAAGAAACATACTATTGTATATTTTCTGCTCTAGCAGTGTCCTTTTCCATTTCCTTGCCAGATCCCATGAGCTACGTTCCAAGGTGGTCTCCCTGCAGTTGCTCCTGTCTGTGTTGCAGAACGCTGGCCCTGTCTTCAGGACTCATGAGATGTTCATCAATGCAATCAAGCAATATCTCTGTGTGGCCTTGTCCAAAAATGGCGTCTCTTCAGTGCCTGATGTCTTTGAGCTCTCTCTTGCTATTTTCCTTACTCTTCTTTCAAACTTTAAAATGCACTTGAAAATGCAGATAGAGGTATGGATTCCTGAGTTTTTGGTTTTTGTTTGTTTTTTGCGGGACCAGGGTTTGAACTCACAACCTTGCACTTGCCAGGCAGGCACTTGTGCCATGGAGCTATTTCCCCAGCCCCTTGCTTTTGTTTTTTTTTTTTTTTTTACTCTTGGTGGTGTTCCTATCAAATTAGAAACCTCTGATGGTGTAGTCACCAGAGCTGCAGTCACACGACCTCCTTATTGACACCCCAGAGAGGAATCTTTATATGAGCAAAGAAGTGCTATCCTGTTAATGTTTTGCCTTTGTGTCACATGCCTTGCATTTTGACCAAGGGCTGAAAGTGCATGTTCTATATGCTGAACTCATCCTCCAAACATACCTGTCTAGTCCATACATTGTTTGAAATACTTTGAATTATGTAGATGAAATTATATTTTATATGAAAATCCAGATTTCCGGTTTCTCACCCAAAAATCATGACACATGAGTCCTGCAGCTGTTGCCTGGCAGCCTTGCTAACTGACCCCATGAGGCCAGTGTGCTTTGGCAGAGAGAGTGCATCACTCTTTCCTTCCACTCAGCCTGTCTCCCTTGATGTAGGGTCTGCTCAGCCTCTAACTGAAACTGCTAATTGATGTCCTTCTTTGTCTTTATGTCACGTAGGTGTTTTTCAAAGAGATTTTCCTGAACATTTTAGAAACATCCACAAGTTCTTTCGAGCACAGGTGGATGGTCATTCAGACGCTGACCAGGATCTGTGCAGGTATGTTCACCTGAGGATGCTCATCCACTGGCCAACTCCAAAATTTCATCTCCCAGAGCCAGACAAAAACTCTTGTAAAGTGTTAATGAAATGTTGTCTGGAAAAGGCTTATTTTGGTGCTCATTTCAGCAGCATATATACTAACAGGCTTACTTCTCCTAGATAAGTCCTACCTCACATCTCCTCATTTAGAGGATGACTGCAGATACGAGTTTGCCTGGGACTTTGCAGTGTTAGAGCACTACAAGCCCCATGACCCAGAAACCCCTTAATCCTGGCAAACTAGACACTTGGTCACCCTGTCTGCAAGCTGGACACTATTAGTTCATCACAGGATCTAAGATGCAGGTGCTGCCAATCCTTGATGAGTGGTAAGGTAGATTGGACTTGACTTTACAACATGTAATTATGTGACCTCAGAATAAACATCCCATTTGTCTGCTGTTAAACAACTTAAGAGTGGCACAGTTTTAGGAGGTGAATTAGTGCCTCCTCACTCCCATTTGTTTTTTGTGATAAGATTAAACCTAAGGCCCTGTGCATGCTAAGCAAGCACACTACCGTTGAGCAACAGTGCTAGTCCTGTTACTCCATTTTTGATGAGGAATTTTTTTTTTCTTTCACATTTTATTTATTTATTTATTTATTTATTTTCAAAACACGTTAGTAGTACATTTGCAATAATTGACACATTGCGTATTAGTGTCCTCGTAGTTATACAGAGCACAGGGTGTAGACATGATAAATTTTCTAATCGATATTGGTAAGGAAAGAAAGAGAAAAAAAAAGAAAAAATTTTTTTCTCTTTGAACAAAGAGGAAGTGGTTGTATACATAGTCCAATGTTCCATAACTGCAGTGGAAATTGAACCTTGAAGAGACGGAATGCACTGCCCGAGATTTTTGTTAGTGTAGAGGCAGGTCTAAAACAGCATGCGCATGCACACATACACACATACACACACACACACATACACACACACACGCCAATACTTGTGACTTGCATTCATATGTTTCCTTAGTAAAACATGGTCACCTGAATTACAAGTTAAGTGGGACATGTTTTGGTGGAGAAAACTTGTTTACTAAGAAAGCAGCTATTTGTCTTTTATCTGAATTTCTAATGTATGTAATTTTCCCAGATGCCCAGTGTGTTGTGGACATTTATGTCAATTACGACTGTGATTTAAATGCTGCTAACATTTTTGAGCGCCTAGTAAATGATTTATCCAAAATCGCTCAGGGAAGAAGTGGACATGAGCTGGGAATGACACCTCTTCAGGTAAAAATGAAACTATATTTAAAACTCATTCACTTACTGAGTTCCACTCATCTGCCAGGCATTGTCCTCGGTGTTGGGCATGCAGCAATGAGCAAAGCATACATAATACACAGCTAAGCAAGCACATAGTCTTGCCATGATGAAATGACATGAAAAAATAAGTTTGTTGGGTGCTGATGAGTGCTGCAGAAAAGAAGCAGGGTGACAGACAGTTGGACCCCATTATGTCCTTAATGGGGTCATCATAGTGTCCTGAGAAGGTGACATTGGAACAGAGGTGCATAGGAAGTGAATTGATTTTCAGTCACCTTCCAGAGTGGAGGCAGGATGCTAGACTCCAGGGTAGGCAGAGGAGACTACATCAGTAGACTGCCTTGTCACAGTGCGTGCAAGGACAGGAGGATCTGAAAGTCTCTGAGTAGAGGGTAGAGATTCTGCAGGGCACCTGGAATTATGTGTAGGGTTTTGGCTTCCAAGTTTTTTTCTTGAAGCAGTTCATAGAAAGATCTGTGCTTCCCAAAATGTTTACATCTAAGATATTTACCTTTCATTATAAGATGATCTGCCACTTGCAATCACTTTTTATTTTTTTAAAAATTATTTATAAAAGCAGTATTTATTAACCTACAGGGTGAACCTCAAAATGGATTGCATATGTTGATGTTTAGGGGCTAATTTTTTTTCTAGAATCACTTATCACACTCAAGGTCACAGTTTAAGACTAAAGTTCCAAGGATTTTGTTTTGATTTGTTTGAATGAAAATTGTGTAGTAAAAATCTACATTACATTGTTGATTTTACGAAAATATCTCTCTTTAGTTATCTGATATGCTTGCATGGTTCCCTAAATGCTCCATATCTGCCTGTTCTTATTCATCTGTGAAGTCTCTGTGCTATGTCATTTTTCTCTTTTAGGAGCTCAGTCTGAGGAAGAAAGGCTTGGAGTGCCTTGTGTCCATTCTCAAGTGCATGGTGGAATGGAGCAAGGACCTGTATGTGAATCCTAACCACCAGACCAGCCTTGGTAAGAGGACACTGCTGCCACCTGTCTGCTACTCAGAGCGGGCTACTCACCAGTCAGGGAAAGTTGTCTTGCAATTGAACAAAACGTTTCAGTTTCTTAAATACCACGTCTTTTTGGTTGGTTGTTTTTTCTTTTCTGAGACAGGGTTTCACTATGTAGTCCAGGCTGGCCTTGAACTCACTCTGTAGCTCAGGCTGGCCTCACACTTGGTCTGATCCTCCTGCCTTGGCTTCCCAAGTGCTGGGATTACAGGTGTGCGTTATCACACCCAGCCAATATCATAGTATTTAATGGTTCCACTGTTTAATCCATCTGGAATGTTTAGCATTAAATCAATTGTTAGAACATTTTTAGTAACCTCTTCCTCACTGATTGAAGCATCAGCTTTGTGATATGCTAAATTCCTCTTTGCATATAAGTCTGTTGCTGGATTTTTCCATTGTGTTCTGTTGACTCGTCCTTGCACAAATGCCACACAAATCAAATTATTAGGATTGTTTGGATATCTAGTCCTTAAGTGCCTTGATGATTTTTGTACTTTTTCACTCTTTCATGTGAATTTTAGAATTAGATCAAGTTCTATGGAAAAATAAGTTTCTAAATGCTGCTGAAGTTTCATGCTTATGATTGTTACAGTGCAAACTTGTTGCCTTTGAAATTCTGAGAAAGGGAAGCATGAGGTTAGAGTTCACATGGCCATGTCTGTATCCATCTGCTTATTTGGTTCCCATTGTTTTTATGTCACTGCAGGTCAGGAGAGGCTCATGGATCAAGAAATGGGGGATGGGAAAGGCCTTGACATGGCACGACGAAGCAGTGTGACGTCCATGGAGTCAACAGTATCCTCGGGGACCCAGACAGCCATTCAAGATGACCCAGAACAATTTGAGGTCATCAAACAACAAAAGGAAATCATTGAACATGGCATTGAGCTGTGAGTGTAGCTGTAGATTCTAGTGGAATCTTGTGGGGTCTGTTACAGAGCCATATCGTCCCTGAGAGCCTGAGACTGACTTTTGCAGGGAGCATTGTCATGAAACGCTGATCCCAGCAGTGATAACTGATTCAGTTGAACCAGGCAGAGGATGTGTATGAGCATACATGTGAGAAAAAACCATAATACCTTTGTGTGATTCATAAATCCTTCTTTTTCTCTCTCTTTAAATTTTATTACTTAAAAAATTTTTTTTTATTTTAAGGAGTAAAAATAGCAGAAACAAAGAAAGGAAAACAGTAACAAGCAAGCATACATATAGTACAGGATTTTCAAAACAAGAAAAATTTAACAATGGTTGTATTACATATGTTCATCATCAAATCTGTTTAGATTGATATAGATATGTCAGGTTAGTCAAACAATGAAACGTTAACACTTACAATAAACCTTAGTTTTTTTTAACTCTTCCAAATGCATTTTGTATTTAAGTCACTCTTCTAAAAAATAATAATAATAGTAAAAAAATTTATAGGGGTTGGGAATGCAGAAAATGCAAGGTCCTGAAATTGATTCCTGGTACCACCCAAAATTTATTCATTTATTTATTTTCTTCTTTTGAGTCCTTATATTAGGGAGACTATATGATATTGGCATATGTTGGTCTGGTTTATTTCACTAATGAGTATATGTTCAAGATACATCCATTTATAAATGAAGTCTTCTAGTCTATCATTCCATATAGCTGAATAATATTCCATTTTGTGAAAATACCACATCTTTTTCAACCATTCTTCAGATGATGGGCATTTTGGTTGTTTCCAAGATTTGGCTATCACAAATTATGCTGCGATGAACATAGGTGCACAAATATCACTATGGTATGATGTTTTCAATTCTTCTGGAAAAATTACCAGTAGGGGAATAGCTGGATTGAATGGGATTTCTAGTTCTA
>PVKN010000801.1:0-63715 GCA_004027915.1 Capromys pilorides | reverse complement strand
GATGGTTCAGTGGTCTAAAGCGCCTGCTTAGGAAAGCTCAGGCAACTGCAGGGACTGCGGTTCGATCCCCGGCACCACATGCTGCGCCAGCCCCACCACCAGGGCAGGCTGAGCCAGCCACAAAATAAGTAAATAAAGAAACAAACAAACACAACAAGCAAACAAATAAATAAATAAAATAAAATAAAATTTAAAAAAATAAAATCAGCATAGTATTGGCAAAAAAACAGACCTGAAAATCAGTGGAATAGAGTAGAAGATGCAGAAGCAAATACAAACACACTCAGCCACCTTATCTTCGACAAAGGGGCCAAACATGCTTAGTGGAAGAAAGATAGCCTCTTTAACAAATGGTGCTGGAAAAACTGGCTCTCTACACACCGAAAACTAAAACTTGACCCAAGTTTGTCACCGTGCACTAAAGTCAAACTAGATTAAATATCTAAGTATTAAAAGAGAAACATTAAATCTCCTGGAAGAGAAAGTGGGAGAAAATCTTGAAGACATCGGGGTAGGCAAAAAGTTCATGGACAAAAATCAAAATGCACATTTAACACTTGAAAGCATCAACAAATGGGATCTCCTCCGGCTAAGAAGTTTTTGCACATGAAAAGAAATTACCAACAGAGTGAAAAGACAACCCACAAATTTCGAAAAAATTTTAACCAATAAGTATTCAAACAAAGGTCTTCTATCTAGAATTTATAAAGAACTAAAAACCAGTAGGGTCCCAAAATTCAAAGACCCAATCCAGAAATGGGCATCTGAGATGAACACACACTTCTCAGAGAGAAATTCAGCAAGCCTATAAATACATGAAGAAATGCTCCACATCGCTAGCCATTCGTGAAATGCAAATCAAAACAACACTTAGATACCATCTCACCCCAGAAAGAATGGCTATCATAAAGAAATCAACCAACAACAAATGTTGGAGAGGCTGTGGGGAAAAATGAACCCTTCTCCACTGCTGGTGGGAATGCAGATTGCTACAAGCATTATGGAAAGCGGTGTGGAGGCTCCTTAAAAAACTAGAACTGGAAATCCCATTCAATCCAGCTATCCCTACTGGGAATTTTTCCAGAAGAACTGAAAACATCATATCATAGCGATATCTGTGCACCTATGTTTATAGCAGCCCAATTTGTAATAACCAAATCTTGGAAACAACCAAAATGCCCATCATCTGAAGAATGGTTGAAAAAGATGTGGTATTTTTATATAATGGAATATTACTCAGCTATAAAGAATGATAAACTGGAAGACTTCATATATAAGTGGATGTATCTTAAACATATAAGTGAAATAAACCAGACCTACGTGTGTAAATATTGTATAGTCTCCTAGTGTAAGAACTCTAAAGAAGAAATAAAAATGGAAAGGCATGACAGCTGAATGGAAATCAAAGACTTATGGAGTGACTGGAAGCAGAAAAGAGAGGAAACATAGCAGGAGCAAAACCATGCACTTATGCACACAGGATGAATTAGATACTGGTCCTAAGAACCTTCAAAAGGTTTCTCACATTGATGATAGCAATGTGCAACACTAAAACTATGCTTGGAATGCGTATCCTTCTAGTCTTTTATTTATTAATTTTTTCATTCTAGTCTTTTAGATGTGTACTGCTTCTAATGTAAACTCGGTTATAGCTATACTCTCTCTCATGTAAATGGTTGGTTAACAAAAAAACAAAAAAGGGTATTAATTGAGAGTAAGAGACTAGGAAAAATGCCATAGGCTTGACAGGCTACAATTTTGTACATTCTTGGATTTCTAAATGTCTGTGTAAAAATGTGTAACTGCTTTTATCACATTCTATAGAGATCTATTAGAATACCGATTGATGGAAAATACCAATTTCAAGCTAAGTCTAAGATGTTTGATATTCAGAAAGACCGTGATGTTAAGCTCAATTACTTATGTTATAGGGTAATAGTATCACAAAGCTTCTCTGCTGGAGGGTTGGGAACATAAGGTAACAGACCAAAAATTGGAGAAAAAGAAGGGCTATGAGGATAGCCAACATTTTGGCCCTAGCCCTTCAAGGTCAGTGAGGACTCAGGACATAAGAGAACCTGTGCTGTAACATCCTATAACTCAGTGGTTTCCCAAATTTTCTGTTCAAGGAGATTAAGGGACCTCAGAGGAAAGGGATAAATGAAGTATAGTGTGCCTAAGGAGAGTCACCTAGAGAGAGGACATTCTCTCAGGCTTTCACAGAGAGCAAACTGGTCAAGCAACGGCCGTGACTCGTCCCGATGGCTGACACTGACAACAGTTCTACAAAGCAGTGTACATGGTTCCAAAGTTAATCCTGAGGGAATTTGACCTTGGAAGATACAAATGATGAAGGTTTTGTTATACAGGTCTTGCTTTGACTTGCCCTTCATCACCCAGCAGAAATGCTTAATTATGAGGCATAAAACGCAGAGCTAGATTAGTATGATGAGCTGTAAGAGGCATATACCAACAGCCTCCGACATTACTGGTTTCACCAGTAACCCACTGCAATTATGGAACATTGGACTATGTATACAACTACTTCCACTGCACTGAAGAAATTTTTTTCTTTCCTTATCAATATCGATTAGAAAATTTATCAGGTCCACACCCTGTGCTCTGTATAACTACTATGAGAACGACATGCAACATACCAATTACTGCAAATATACTACACTAATGTGTTTTGAAACTATCATATTGTTATTTCTTATTAAAAGTAATAAAAATAAATTTTAAAAAATTGTTCCTATTTTTTTTTTTTTTAAACCTCATTTATTTATTTATTTGTGTTCTGGCTGGCTCAGCCTGCCCTGGGGGTGGGGCTGGCGCAGCATGTGGTGCCGGGGATCGAACCGCAGTCCCTGTGCCTAAGCAGGCACTTTAGACCACTGAGCCATCTCACTAGCCCCTGTTCCTATTCTTAAAATTAAAAAATAGAAGTGCCCTCCAAATTTATAAAGAGAGAGAGGAAGAGGAGGAGGAGGAGGAGGAAGAGGAGGAAAGGTAGAAGAGATAGCTCAGAAAAATAAGCACCTGCCTGGCAAGCACAAGGACTAGAGTTCGATCCCCGGCCCTACATGCCATGTAGTCTTGGGCCCAGATCCCCAGGCGTGCCATCCTGGATTTAGGCCCATCGAGTTGCCCTGTAATCCCAGCACTTCGGAGATTGAGACAGGAGGATCTCTGCAAGTTCAAGATCAGCTTGGAGGCTACAAAAGTGAGCACACAGCCAGCCCAAACTGTGTAGTGAGACCTTAGGAGAAGAAGGAAGAGGAGGAGGAGGAGGAACGGGAGACCTGGATGGGTTTCAGGTACTTGTACTCTGCCCCTCAGTCACAGAGAGCTTCAGCCATGGCATTGTAGGTCGCAGTCTGAATGCCTGTGCCCACTTGGGGTATTTGCTTGTACCTCACTAAGCAGACTTTCTCAAAAGACACCCAGATCTCTCTGACCCATGTTCTAGGAGCCCTCAGTCAAGCCCAATTCCCTAATTGCACAGCTGAGGAAATGAGGCCCTTCATGGATAAGCAGCCGCCCCAAGCCATACTGCTGAGGAGAAACTCGGGTCTCCAAAGTGCCAGGACAGTGCCTGTGACACTGTCACCTCAGGACTCCGCTGCCCAACCTTAGGCCAGCACAGCCCTTGGTTTATATCATTCAGTTCCTATTTCTGTGTGACTCCTATCAGGAAAATCTGCGCTCCTCCCCCATCATGAACCCTGCTCTCCACTCAGAATTTCTTTCCTCTATCCCTGGTTGAGATTTGAGATGTGCACATCAAGCACTGGAGAACAAGTGGGCAATCAAATCACCCACCAATTGCCTGGAGATGACCCCCAAGATTGTGCTACATTATCCCCTAGAAGATAGCCTAGGGGGGGAGGCTCAGGCACCTGTGAGCAATGTGAGGGGCACGCTTGCAGCTGGCACTCTGTTCACTCAGAGCTGCTGCTGTGTGCCAGGCCATGTGCCCAGCACTGAGGTACCAGAGGGGTCTCTGAGGAGAATTTGCAGCTACAAATACAAGCACATTCAGAGACTGTTACTCCTAATCTGCTGTAACACAGCAAGTAAACAACACAGACAAGCACTGTGTAGGCACAGAGAAGGTCCATGCCAGTCTGAGAGGTGCCTGTGAAAGCTCTGTCAAAAAAGTGAGAGCCGCTTTGCACCTGGAGGAGGATATGAGTCTGGCCGGGTGTGGTGGCGCACACCTGTGATCCCAGCACTTGGGAGGCTGAGGCAGGAGGATGGGCTCAAGTTTGATATCAGCTTGGGCTACAAAAGTGAGGTCAAGGCCAGCCTGAACTGCATAGCGAGGTTCTGTCTCAAAAAGCCAAAAAAAAAAAAAAAAGGAAGCGGAGATTAGAGACAGACAGGTCTGGAGAGAAAGCAGTGATCCGGATTAAAGGTGATGACAACCAGCTCAGTGCAGAGCTTGGGGCAGAGCACTTGCCTAGAACCAAGGCCCTGAGTCTGATCCCAGCAGAGGGAGGGAGGGAAAGGAAAGGAGAAGAGTGATTTTGCTGGACATGACGGCATGTTCCCATAATCCCACTGCAGGGACCACGGCTCGATCCCAGGGTCCACATGCTGTGCTGCCCCCACCCCCCAGGGAAGGCTGAGCCGGCCATAACACAAACGAATATGTAATGTGGTTGAAGAAAATAAAATAAACTTAAAAAAAAAAAGGGGGGGGGGCAGTGAGATGGCTCAGTGGTCTAAAGCGCCTGCTTAGGCAAGCTTAGGCAGCCACAGGGACTGCAGTTTGATCCCCGGCACCACATGCTGCACCAGCCCCACCCCCAGGGCAGGCTGAGCCAGCCAGAACACAAATAAATAAATAAATGAGGTTTAAAAAAAAAGTGAAAAGAAAAAAGAAAAGGCCAGATTTTTTTTTTATTTAGGGTTGTTAAATCTTTTTATTTTATTTATTTATTTATGTTATGGTTGTCTCAGCCTGCCCTGGGGGCAGGGCTGGTGCAGCATGTGGTGCCAGGGATCAAACTGTGGTCCCTGTGGTTGCCTAAGCTTGCCTAAGCAGGCGCTTTAGACTACTAAGCCATCTCGCCGGCCCTTCTTTTCATTTTTTTGTTATTTATTTATTTATTTATTTTGTGGCTGGCTCAGCCTGCCCTGGTGGTGAGGGGCTAGTACAGCATGTGGTGCCGAGAGTCAAACCGCAGTCCCTGTAGTTGCCTGAGTTTTCCTAAGCAGGCACTTTAGAGCACTGAACCATCTCTCCGGCCCCCTGCTTTTCACTTTTTAAGACTTTTTTTTCTCTTGAAGACATTGGTGTAGGCCAAGACTTTATGTATAAAGCTCCAATAGCACAGCAACTATAACAAAGAATCAACAACTGGAATCTCACCTTATTAAAAAGCTTTTTTTGCGGGACCAGGGTTCAAACTCACAACCTTGCACTTGCAGGGCAGGCACTTGGCCACAGAGTTATATCCTTGGCCCCTAAAAAGCTTTTAAAATAAAAAGCTTTTGCACAGCAAGAGAAATGGGGGCTAGGAAGATAGCTCGGTGACACAAGTGCCTACCTGGCAAGTGCAAGGTCATGAGTTCGAACCCCAGTCCAGCAAAAAAAAAAAAAAAAAAAAGGGCTGTGGTGGCACATACCTGTAATTCCAGCACTTGGGAGTCTGAGGCAGGAGGATCGGTGCAAGTTCAAGACCAGCCTGGGCTACAAAAGTGAGCTCAAGGCCAGCCTGAACTGCATAATGAGACTCTGTCTCAAAAAGACAAAAAAAGAAAAAAAACAAGAGAAATGACCAACAGACAACCTGCAATGTGGGGAAAAAATGTTTGCTGGCTGGTTCTCAGACAAAGGATTAACATCGAGAACATATGAAGAACTCAAAGAACTAGCAAGCTCAAAGATCCAATCCAAAAATGGGCATCTGGGGACAGGGAGATAACTCCGTGGCACAGGTGCCTGCCTAGAAAATGCAAGGTTGTGAGTTCAAACCACGGTCTCGGGGAAAAAAAAAAAAAGAAAAGAAAAAAAACGGGCATCTGAGATGAATACACACTGCTCAAATGAAATACAATGGCAAATACATTAAAAATGCTTAAAATCACTGGTCACTCAAGAGATGCAAATTAAAACAACACTAATATTCCATCTCACCCCAAAAGAATGGCTATCATCAAGAAGTCAACAAATTCTGGAAAGGGCCCAGGAAACAGGAACCTTCTCCTCTGTTGGTGGGAATGTAGGCTGGTGCAACCACTGTGGGATCAGTGTGGAGGTTCCTCAGGGAACTCGGCGAGGTGCCTTTCCACCCAGCTATTTACCTTCTAGGTAGCTTCGCAGGAGAATTAGAAACATTGTACCACAGTGACCTATATGCACCCATGTTTACAGCAGAATTTGTCAGAGCCCAAATGCCCATCACCTGAGGAATGGATAAAAAAGATGAGGCCTTTTTATCTAATGGGTACTATTCAGCTGTAAAGAAAGATAAACCCCAGGCTCTCATAGGTAAATGGATGCAACTCAAGTCCATACTCACAAGTTAAGTACAGCAAATGCAAATGTGTAAACATTATATAATCTCCCTGGCGTGAGAAATTAAAAGAGTAAATAAGATCCAAAAATGTATAATAGATAAGAGTAAAATGGGAAGAAACTTCAAAAGGAAAGAAAAACTGGGTTGGGGGAAGAATGGAGAAAAGAAGGGAAAAGCAAAGGGATATATCTACATATCTATGTATAGATTATCTACATAGAGATATAATCTCTTAATCCATTGAAAAGATAGGTTTGTACCAATAATATTTGGACAATTAAATGTTGGTATCTTGTACTCTGAGTAACTAATTTAACCGTTTGAGTCCCAGGGGGTATTGAAAAAACACTGTCAAAGAATCCCAAACAGCGCAACTGCGCTTTCTCTAAATGAGTACGAAAAGACCCACACAGCGTGATAGCGCTTGTTTTATTTTATGTCAAGAAATACCAAGCAGCGCGATAGCACTTTGTTTATTTTTCATCGATGAATCGGATAAAATGCTATATACCTATCTGGATGAACAAAGATCAGTTAAATATTGGAAAAAGGTAGCTTTTAACATAATCAACCGCATGGTTTTAAATGCATACATAATCTACAAGGAAACAGTTAAGAGTAAAGCAATATATTGGTGTACTTGCATCAGTAAATCTGAGCGCGCGACTTCGACAATCGGTAACGCACCGTCAGTTGTCCACAATGTTCGAAATGTGCTGGGTTTTCTCGACATAAAATCTCAGCAGCGCAATTGCGCTGCTTGGGACTCAAAACGTTAAAGCTGACAACATGTAATGTATTAACCATTGTTATCCTCTTATATTGTTTTGGAATTTTATTTTTCTCTTAACAAATTTCTTTTTGTTTTATTGAGACAGGGTCTTGTTGTGTAGTCACTTTGTAGCCCAAGTTGCTCTCAAACTTGAAATGATCTTCCTGCCTCAGTCTCCCCAGTGCTGGCATTATAAGCATGCACCGCCATGCCCAACTAGGTAACAAAACTTAAAAAAATTTTTTAACTTTTTAAGAAAATTTTGAGACAAATCTTACCAAATTGCTGAGTTGCCTAGGATGGACTCGAAAGATTGATCTTCCTGTCTCAGCATCCCAGAGTGCTGAGATCATAGGTGTGCAACATTATACCTGACTGAAGTGTGTTTGTATTGATTGATTGATTGTGGTACTGGGTATTGAACATGGGAATTTGTGCTAATCAGGCAGGCCCTTATGCCACTGAGCTATGTCCCCAGCCCTGAAATGTGTTTTTATAGCTTTGTGTTAATTAGTATTTGATGGAGATTATTTTTTTCTTTTTTTTTTTTTTTTTTTTTTTTTGAGACAGGGTCTGAACTGGATGCTCTCAGCCCTGTTCTATTCAGCCTTGGGCCAGCCGAATATGGACTGAAACCTCCAGGAACTGTGAGCTAAATAAACCTTTCCTTCCTTCATTATGAGTGTCAGATATTGGTCCCAGCAATGAGTAAAAAGTAACTAAGAATTTGGTACCAGAGAAGTGGGGTCATTGCTGTGACTGACTTGATCATGTGGATTACAAGCTTTTGGGAATGGCTTATGGGAAGAGATAGGAAAGGTTCAGAGATATCACCTATAAGCTAAGCACTGGAAAAGCTTCAGCTGGGAGATTCTGGTCAGAACTCAGACCAGAAGACTGGCTTGAAGCCTGGGTATAAAGAATGGCTTATAAGGGCTGGTGAGATGGCTCAGCGGTCTGAAGCGCCTGTGTCAGGGAGTTCAGTCCACCGCAGGGACCGTGGCTCGATCCCAGGCCCCACATGCTGCGCCGCACCCCAACCCCCAAGGAAGGCTGAACCGGCCATAACACAACAAAACAAAAGTGGTTTATGAAAATAAAATAAACTTAAAAAAAAAAAAAAAAAAGAATGGCTCATGAGTAGAGATAGCAAATATTTGGAGAGGTCTTCTACTTGTGAAGAGCTAGAAAAGCTTCGGCTGTTCTGTAGAGGAGATTCTGGTCAGAACTCAGACCAGAAGACTGACAGAAGGCCTGCCTGGAAAGACCAGGTTGAGGAGGTTTCTGCTGGGAAAAAGGATAGCATTGGTCATTGGACTCCAGATCATTTGTGTCATGGATTGGCTGAAAGTCTGTTAGAATTCTGCTTGTGCCCAGAGACTTTGCCTAAGACTGAGATTAAGCATGACAGACTGATTAATCTTTCAAGAGATATTTCAAAGCAGCAAACTATTGGGGCAGTGGCATGGTTGTTATTGGCGGCTTTTAGCCAGATTTATGTCGAGAGTCAAGAGCAAAGAGTCAAGCAGGATGATTTAAAATATTGTGAGTTTGGCCAGGAAGGAAGCACCAAGAGAGCTGTGGACAGCAAAGATGGAGCTGAAAGGATCTCCATTGCTGAGAAGGAACCAGAAAATCAAAAGGATGGCCGGAGGGCATCACAAGAGGCGGTAGCTCTCCACCCTTTGCAGCCCCAGAATTGCAAGGGAGAGAGACTTTTGCCTTGAGAAGAAAGCCACAGAGACCCAAGTACCAGAATGGCGGCAGCAGCCAAACCAGGTTCCAAAATGGTGTCGACATGGAGAATTTGTTTCTTGGAATCAGGGTCAGTGTTTAGCGATCTAGGCCCTCGAACCCTACAGTCAAGAGAGAAGGAAGCCTGGCTACTGCTCCAGCTGGCAGCAACCCTTGGCATCATCCACGTGGCATTTGTTTTAGGCACATTCAGAACACAGGAGCTCTGAGGTTAACAAGGCTTCCACCTCGACTTCAGAAGGCCTTGGAGGCCAGGCAGTGTGTCCCTGAGAGGGCAGTGTGTGAAGCAGAGAGTGAGAAGCCTATTCAGTGGAAACCCCAGAAGTTTGGAAAAGCCAGAAATGTGGATCATCTAAGGGAAACTACAAACAGGGGGCAAATCTGGCCTAAGAAAAAGCCATGGAAACTACCGCCAAGAGTGCTGTAGGGGCAGAGCCGTGTAAGGCCTTTGGAGGTCACAACTCAGCACAGACTGCTTCGGATGTTCCGGTTGGCACTATGGGATTTAATGCTTGCCCTGCTGAATTTTGGACTTGAGTTTGTCCCAGTGTTTTGTATTACCCTGTTGGTTGCAACTTTTGGAATCGTAATGTTTATTTTATGCCTTTGAATGTTAGAGATATTTAACATTTCTTTTATACAGGGCTTATAGTTGAGAGTTTGCCTTGGATCTTGGAGATTTTTTTTTTTGCGGGACCGGGGTTTGAACTCATGACCTTGTACTTGCCAGGCAGGCACTTGTGCTGGAGGAGACTTGGGATTTGGACTTTTCAGCAATGCTGAAACTGTTGAAACTTTGACAACTCTTAGTGATGGACTAAAATGTCTTTTGCACAAAGGGATGTTCATGAGACTTTGGGGGTCCAGGGGTGGAATGTTATAGTTTATGTCTAGTTGTCCCCCCAAAGCCTCATGCAATCATAGGGCAGGGACTTCTTGAGTTTGAGACTTGAGTCATGATCCACGGGGATTATGTGTTTTAGTACTTATGGGATTATGGGTCTGAGTCCTTCTGGGATTATGGGTGTGGCCTAAGGCAGATAGGCTCAGGCAAAGAGCCTGAATGTAATATAAAGAGAGACAGCCACTCGTTGTTGCTCTCTGCGCCCTGGTTGGTCAGTTGCCTCTGTCACCATTTTGTTGCTGCTCTGCCGCCATGAACTGGATGCTCTCTGCCCTGTTCTACTCAACCTTGGGCCAGCCCAATATGGACTGAAACCTCCAGCAACTGTGAGCTAAATAAACCTTTCCTTCCTTCATTTTGAGTGTTGAGTATTTGTCTCAGCAACGAGTAAAAAGTAACTAAGACAGACAGGGTCTCACTCTGTACTTAAGGCTACCCCGCCCTCATGGCAATCCTCCTCCTCCTCAGCTTCCTGAGCACTGGGATTACAGACATGCACCACTGTACCTAGTTCTGCTTTTTTGTATGAGAAAAAAATTTTTTGTATCAGCAACAAGAATATGTCTGTGCTGACAACATAAAACGTGAATAATATCAGTGACTACATGGGTTACCGTAAGATTACATGCATTTAGCTACCACTCAGTAAAATGAAGTGGTCTTTTTGTTTGTTTTTGTCTTTTGAGACAGCGTCTCCCTGTGCAGTCCAGGGTGGCCTTGAGCTCACTTTGTAGCCCAGGCTGGTCTCACACTCACAATGCCCCTCCTGTGCTGGCAAGATGGTTCAGTGGTCTAAAGCGCCTGCTTAGGAAAGCTTAGGCAACCGCAGGGACTGTTGTTCAATCCCCAGCACCACATGCTGTGCCAGCCCCATCCCCAGGGCAGGCTGAGCCGGCCATAACATACATATATACATACATACAGTTTAAACTAAAAAAAAAAAGAAAAAGAGGGGCTGGCGAGATGGTTCAGTGGTCTAGAACGCCTGCTTAGGAAAGCTCAGGCAACTGTAGGGACTGCAGTTCAATCCCCGGCACCACATGCTGCGCCAGCCCCACCATCAGGTCAGGCTGAGCCAGCCATAAAATAAGTAAATAAGTAAATAAATAAATAAATATTTAAAAAAAAGAAAGAAAAAGAAAACAATGCCCCTCCTGTCTCAGCCTCCCCAGTGCTGGGATGACAGGAGTGCGCCACACGCCCTGTTTAGGGCAGCTGTTTTAGGACTACCACTGGATGGCGTGATGTGTGTGAGTCTGCAGAGTGCCATTAGTAGGCACCAGCGTGTCTCGTGTACATGCGGCTGATGCGGCAGTGCGCAGCGTGTCTGAGACCCACTCACCTAAGCAGCTTCTCTCCCCACTTAGAGCGGCATCTGTTGAGGATTCCTGTGGGGTGTGGATAGGAGGGGAGCTCTTGTGAGGCCGGCTGGCAGCACACAGGACACAGAGGCAGCCAGTGCTGACGTCTGGCCACAGAGCTGGGCCAGAATTAGTGCACGCAGAGACGGGGGAATGGATGAGCTCTCACAGCAACACTCAGAACACACAAGGCAGGCCCCGTTAAGGCTCCCGTATAGCCCACACAGGGATGCAAAACGAGGCCCAACCCCGGCCCCAGACAATGGATATTAGGGGTTAGGAGATCTCACATCCTAAAGCCAGAGGCAGCCAATAAAGATTCTATAGGGATCCAACAGGTAGTTAAGCAGTTGTGTAGCTCTCTGCTGTATTTGCTTAACAGGGGCCCCACTGGTGGACATGTTCATGTACTTGGGATGGACACAGAATCGGCCCAGCCACAGCTGACGTGCAGACAGCACCGTACAGGGTGTGCCAGGAAGCTCTGGGTCAGAGCTGGGGCCGAGATGAGGAGAAAGCCAGACCCTCAAGGGAGAGACACTGGATGGGGGACGGGGAGGAGGGGCTGGGACCCATCTGGGGAGAGAACCGCACTTGAGGCACTGGGCACACGTACCAAAGAGGCTGAGTCCCTCCTTCAGTCCACTGGCCACTTTGTACACTGAGGGATGAGACTCGCTCTTAAAAATCTGCAGGACACTGCCAGGGAAAAATGGAGAAGTGTGGGGTAACTTGGATTTTATTTTATTCTATTTTTTGGTACCTGGAATCAAACTCAGTACCCTGTGCTTTTCAGGCAACTGGGGTACTGCTGAGCTATATACTTGGATGGCTTTTTTTTGTTTTTGAGACAGGGTCTCGCTATGCAGCTCAGGCTGGCCTTGTGCTCACTTCTGTACCCCCAGGTGGTCTGGAACTCACAGTGATCCTCTGATCTCAACCTCCCAAGTGCTGGGATTATTGCTGTGTGCCACCACACCCAGTTCCAGGGCCAGTTGGTGTGCCTGGGGTTTTGGGGCCAGCATGGCATGTGGAGTCAGGGACTGAATTCAGGATCTTGCGCTAGCCAGTAGGTACTTATGCCTCTGAGCTATCTCCTCAGCCCTCATAACCTGGATTTTTGAAAGGAACAGGAATTGACTGAGAGCAGAATGAGGACTGGAGCCATTACCCTGAAATGGACCTGGTATAGGTTCATCACTCATCTCTCTCTCTCTAGGCTAGCCTTGAGCTCACTTTGCAGCCCAGGCTGATCTCGAACTTGCAATGATCTGGAATCGAACTTGGGATCTTTTGCTTTTGAGGCAGGCACTCATGCCACTGAGGTGTCTACCCAGCCCCTACCTGCTCATTTTTCTGTGCCTCAGTTTCTCTTTTGAAAAGGGTCAAGGCTGGAGAAATAGCTCAGCGGACTAAGCACCTGCTTAGGCAAGTGGCTCAATCCCTGGCACATGCCGCAGCACCAGCCCCTCCCTAGGGACAGGCTGAGCCAGCCCCGTGGACCAGGCATGGTGGCGCACCCTTGCAATCCCACTGCTGGGGAGATTAAAAAAAGGAGGATCACTGTGAGTCAGAGGTGCAGCTGCTAGTGAGACCCTGAAACAACCAAATATGTTAAAAAAAGAAAGAAAAGAAAGAGAAGAGCCGAGCATGGTGGCGCACGCCTGTAAACCCAGCACTTGGGAGGCTGAGGCAGGATGATTGGTGTGAGTTCGAGACCAGCTTGGGCTACAAAAGCGAGCTCAAGGCCAGCCTGAACTGCATAGCGAGACCCTGCCTCAAAAAGACTAAAAAAGAAAAAAGACAGAAAAGGAGGGTCACAGGCTGAGCACAGTTCCATAGTAGAACCCTTGCCTAGCAGGGACCTGGGTTCTGTACCAGGGTCTGGCTTCTATGTCCAGTGTTACAAGAGAAAAAAAAAGGAAAACAAAAAGGGAGGGCAGGTGGTACCTTTGTACTTTCCTTCCTTAGCCCTCACCACCTCCCCTTCATAAAGAAAACTCTTAATAACCCTAGGATTAGGGAAATAGAGCCTCATTGGGATTAGAGCATTAATCTCAATCCTCTCTCACCAGAGACAGCTGTCTGCCTCCACTTCCTCACCTGTAGGTGTCTTGATCTATGCTCACAAGATGGGTCCTGAGGACAGAAAACAAGGGAGGTGGCTTAGGTATGAGGGGTCTGAGTTGGTTACAAAGCTCCACCCCTTGGTCTCCCCTTTCCGAATATCATTTCAGTCTTTTCCTCTAGAGCTCCATAGCCCTCCAATTCTCCAGTGTCCTAGAGCACCTGGCCACTGGATCACTGCCCTTCACCCCCAGCCCCAGCTTCCTCTTTAGGTCTCCCAGTCTCAGGTAACATGGGTTGAAGTTAGGACAAATCACCTACAATGAAAATTTCTTAAAGCCCAAGATAGGGACAGTGATGTTAGAGTCTTCCAGTTCAACCCCAATTCTTCGTCGACCCAGGAACTTGAGCAGTCCTCCAAGTGCCCGAACCTGCGGGGAGAGAGCAGTGCAGTTGGGGTAAATGCTAAGGTCCTAGACAGCATCAAGGAAAACTATTACTTCCCGGGGCTAGGCCAATACCTTCCTGAACTCAGCCCTAGAATCGGGGTGCTTGTGCCTTCCTTGAGGCTGCACCCCAAACTCAGCCCCAGGACCCAGCTCACTGTGAGGAGGCAGTCGAAGGGAATAACAGAGGAGAGGAAGAGGATTTTCTCAGTGGCTGTCATAGACTCCGGGATGAAGGCGTAGTTTCCAGAAAGGAGGCGCTGTTTGCTTATCTCCAGACCTATTTTCGGGAGGAAGGGGAAGGAAAGGTCATGTAGCCCAATGTCTTCATTCTACTAGGAACTAGCAATAGAGAGATAATAGAAAGATAGGGTTGAGGGGTCACTTGACTTGCTTGAGCTGCCTGTGTACAGGTAGTAAGGTAGTATCATGTGTGTGTGTGTGTGTGTGTGTGTGTGTGTGTGTGTATTTATTTATTTTTCTTTCCCCTCTGACAGGGTTTCACAATGCAGTTCAGGCTGGCCTTGAGCTCACTTTGTAGCCCAGGCTGGTCTCAAACTTGCAGTGACCCTCCTGCCTAAGTGCTGGGATTACAGGCTTACACCACCACACCCAGCTTCTGTATATAATCTAAATATGTTTGGTTGAGGGCATAACCTGAGAATGATGAATGACTCAGGAGAGAAAGGGGTATGGCTGGAATTGGAGATTTGCAGTCAAAAAGACTGTGTTGATAGAGGAGCTAGCCAGAAACACTAATGTCCTGACATCTAGGACATTAGGATAGAACATCCTATACTCCTCTGTAAGCCTGGGAAGGTTATGAAAGTGTCTTATGGGTCACCAGTGTCACTGAGGCAGTGCCCTTTTCTTTTTTAAAAGCAACAAATAACTGGCTTAAAGGAGGAAAAGTTCAACGATCAAGCTGTTCAAACTGTCATTACATCCTCCTTTAATAGGTGGTCCTCACCCCTAGATAAGTTTAACCAAAGATTATTAAGGAGAGGAGCGGAAGAAATCTTAGAGAGATCAGTCATGGAGCATGAGAACACATTCAGGATAAGGGGAGGCTGAGGGGAGATCTCTAAAAGTTGGGTGAGGTAAGCCGAGCTTGGTGGCGCACGCCTGTAATCCCAGCACTTGGGAGGCTGAGGCAGGAGGATTGGTGTGAGTTCAAGACCAGCCTAGACTACAAAAGTGAGCTCAAGGCCAGCCTGAACTGCATAGCAAGACCCTGTCTGAAAAAGGCAAAAAAAAAAAAAAAAAAAAGTAATTTCTAATAAATAAATCAATCATTTCTGTGTCTGAGTGTGGGGTCTGTGTCAATCCCATGGCCAGTGGCTTCCCTTCCATGCATCGCTCCCCCCCCACCCCCTGCATGCCTGGGGCCACCTGCCTGGCATCACTGCATGCTGGGGTCATTGGGAGTGGGGGGCACTCAGGCTGTCCTGTGGTCTTGAGATTTTTATTTTTGCATATATAATCCATCCTGTACAGGTAGCTAACTTTGTAAATGCTGTGTAACCTCTGCCTGTGGTTGCTGGTGTAAATAAACTGCATCTCCCGTTGGTATAAATAAATAAATAAAAATAAAAGTTGGGTGAGGTAAGGAGAAAGGGTGGGGACATTGGGATAGGACACTATAAAGAAAAAGGAAAGAGATACCAAAGTCCACACTTGGCAGCAATATGATCTCAGGTTTCTTTGGCTCTCCGTGTTCTTGAGAGGCTGTGTGGGAGGTTAAAAAAAGTCCATCATTCTGCACCCCTTAGTCCTTCCACCTCTGCCCCACATTCCTCCCACCTGATTCTAGCCTTCTAAAACATTCCATATATTAGTCCTTTTCCATGTTCCTTTTTTCTGTTGCGGTTCTTACCAAGCTTCCCTAGAAAATGAGTCATATTCTCATCCTGTTTGGCACTCGTAACAATAGACCGGGGATTAACTTCATCCAGAACTTGGAAAAAAAAAAAGAGAATAAGTTTTAAGGATTATTGTGTTTTATTAGATAGGGTCTCACTATGTAGTTCAGGCTGGCCATAACTGTGTACCTCATTCTGCTCTCAGACTCAAAGTAATCCCCCCTGCCTCTGTTTTCCGAGTGCTGCATTACAGGTGTGCACTACCGCATCCAGTGTATTTAAGGATCTTTGTCACTGGACTAAGAAGGAACTATAGTAGTTTCCTTGCTACCCTCTCTCTAAGAATTTATTTCCTTGGGCCAGCAAGATAGCTCACCAGTCTAAAGTGCCTGCTCAGTAAACCGCAGGGACTGCCACATCACGTGCTGCACCAGCCCCACCCCCAGGGCGGGCTGAGCGGGCCATAATAGAAAGAAAGAAAGAAAGAAAGAAAGAAAGAAAGAAAGAAAGAGAAAAGAAAAGAAAGAAAAAGAATTTATTTCCTCCCTCTAAGAGTAGGGTGGGATCATACATTGGGAATATAGGTAGAAGTGAGGAATGAGATTTAGAAAAGAAAAATACTAAGATTGTCAGAGTGAGGGCTGGCCAGATAGCTCACAGGATTAAAGCGCCTGCTTAGGCAGACGCAGGGACCAGAGTTTGATCGCAGGGACCAGGGTTTGATCGCTTTCGTTCACTGAGAGGGCAACTGAGACTGGGTGTGCGACCCTGTAATCCCAGCGCTTGGAGGCGGAAAACAGGAGGATCGGCACAAGTCTGATCTGTGTAGTGAGACCCTGTAGACTCTGTACTAACTACATTAAAAAAAAAAAAAAAGATTGTCAGAGCAGTGAAGATTGTCACTCGGAATGATTTTCTCAGAACTCTATCTGCTGCCCTTAATACACTGAACACACCTAATATTTATTCAGGGCGGGGGAGATAGCTCAGTGGAGTAAGTGCTTGCCTAGCAAGCCCAAGTTCCCAAGTCCGATCCCTGGTACCACCAAAAAAAAAAAAAAGCCCACACACACACACACACACATATTCAGTAATGAAATAAATTCTAAGAATCAACACAGGGCATCTCTGGTAGTCAGCTATGAAACAGACTACCAGGTGAGGAGATATGGGTGAAATATACTTTCAATCCCGAGACCCGAGAATCCTTCAATCCCGGTTCTGTCCCCACCTCTCTGAAGAAGCTTGAGGCTGTCGTGGTCTGGGGCATCTGGCATGAAGTAGATGGTTGAGTCGCTGGTGTCGTAGTAGGCAATGCCCAGGTGTCCTGAATTCCACATAACACACAGATGGATCTGTCCAGCAAGGAAGACACGGCGGTTTGCACCACTCGCCATCAACCATTTCCTCATTTGGTAAACAGAGGCAGGCGTTGGGTGACAAGACTCCCTCCCACCCTGTGCAGTTCATGCTGGCCTTGAGCTCACTTTTGTAGCCCAGGCTGGTCTCGAACTCGCACCTATTCTCCTGCCTCAGCCTCCCAAGCGCTGGGATTACGGGCGATCGCCACCCTTTTTATCCCTATTCCTTATCGACTCCCTACGGGAGACCTGGACTGGCTCCTCCTCCTCTTCTTCCACCTCCTCGGCTTCCTCGGGGCCCAGACTGGGGAAGCCGACTGGGGTCGCCCGGTGTCCCAATTCCTGTGGCGTCGCGCCGGGGGCCGCTGCTTGGGAGGCCATGTGCTCTGCGACTCTGCGGGTGCACAACGTGAAGGGGCTCAGAGGGGACGTTTCCCTCAGTGAAAAGCAAACCCACCGGGGACTTGTCGGAGGCGCTGAGGGGCGTGGCGAGCTGCGGCCACAGGTCAGGGCACTGTGTGGACTTCTCGGTTATTTTACTAAAGCGCGCTAAGACATTCCATGCACCCCACCCTCATTTGTGTCACACGCGAGCCTCAGGACCCTGCGGGGCGAGACAGATGCAACTAATCTCGCTGCCTTGCCCGCCACACTACCCCTCACAGCCTCAAGCTCTTGTCCCCCTCACCCGACACTACCACGGACTCTCGGTGTTTTCCCGCCTTTTTTGTCACGAGGGTCACAATGGGCAAGACGCTGCCCCAAAGACCAACTACCGCGAGCCTGCGCGAGGGGCCGGCGCGAGAGGCAGGGGTCTGCGCGCGCAGCTCCGCCCTCCGAGGGAGAGTCCCGGATCCGGCCTAGAGCTCTAACCGAACAAGAAGGGGCGGGGACTGAATGCTCAGATAGTCTGCGCTGATTGGTCCGTTCGCGCTCGGGGGCGGTGCCGTAACTTTCAAACTTCCCGCCTTCTGCCGTTGCTTAGCAGCCAGGCTTCGAATCCTCGGCGTTTCTAGGCTTTGATTGACGTGAGGTGGAGTCTGACAGAAGGTCGGAAGTGGTGTTAGAGTCCGAGTCCAAGGAAGTGGTCTAGGGGAATGGGACAGGAGGCCGACGTTAAAGGGCCAGAGGTACTTTTTTCCTGGAGAATGGAGAGCGGCGATTTTAATCCAATTTATGACAACTCTAGGTTAATGTTTGTATCTTCCAAGTTAATATTTATAAAGAACTTAGAACTGCGCCTGGCAAACAAAGTAAGAACTACGTGAGTGTTTTAAATAAATATGTAGAACTAAGAAGCAGCTCAGCCCTACTTTCTGTGTTTCTTAGGTGCATGGTTATAACCACCCCCACACGGGAAGGCACTGTGGGGCCAAGTTTATTATTTCAGCTCACAAGGAGGTGGAAATATTTGAATGATACTATATTCCAAAACATAGACCTAGTAAGAACAATTATACCATTAGGCTATGCCAAGAACTACTCTCTCTCTCTCTCTATCTCACAGAGGATACTGGGACAGAGAATGCGATTCATTCCTTCTGCATCTATTTGTTGTTGTTTTTGGTTTTTTATCTTATTTTTATTTATTTATTATTATTATTATTATTATTATTATTTTTGGTATTTTAGGGAAGGGGCTACAGAGTGTTCAGGGTCTCACTACTAGGTCAGACTCCTAGTGATACGTCTGTTTACAGCCTCCCAAGAACTGGGATTACAGGCTCACCCAGTCCCCAGTCTCAACTGAGGTCACAGTGTGCTCCTTGGGGCAGGCTGACCTCGGGGCCTCTGCAACTGCTTGCAGGCATTTTTGTTTTGTTTTGTTTTTGTTCTTGTTTGTTTGTTTTTTGTCTTTTTGAGACAGTTCTTGCTATGCAGTTCAGGCTGGCCTTGAGCTCACTTTTGTAGCCCAGGCCCCAGGCTGGTCTCGAACTTGCACCCGATCCTCCTGCCTCAGCCTCCCAAGTGCTGGGATTACAGGTATGCACCACCACGCCTGGCTTCTTACAGGTGCTGTAATACGCTAAGCTATTTGGCCGGCACTCTGCATTTATTTAGTTAGTGCCCACTGTGGGACAACACAGCAGTGTGGCTTACTGAAGTTTCACTGCTCCTGAAGCTTATTTTTTAGTGTATTCAGAAGAGAACAGAAGGCCAGGAGGTTGTGAGGGACAAACATATAGTTTTTAAAAATTCCTTAACCAGTCAGGTGTGGTGGTTCACACCTGTAATCCCTGCTTCACCAGAGGCTGAGGCCAGAAGATTGCAAGTTCAAGCACAGCCTGGAGAATTTAGTAAGACCTTGTTTCAAAATTAAAAATAAATAAGCAAACTAAGGGCTGGGATATAGCTCATTTCAAAGGCCCTGGCTTCTGTATTTAGTACCAAAAAAAAAAAAAAAAAAAAAAATCCCTTAAATACCTCTCCCTCCTCAGCTTTGTTCTTGGTACCCTGAGATGGGAAGATGGGAAGGTCATGGCTAAGAGGTAGGGAAAGACAGAGTGAAATGATCTGGCCATGTTGACCAGTGATTGGAAAATCTCCTGCAGTGAGAAAGGCAGGGAGCAGATAGAGTCCAGTTAATGGTTAGCCGTAGCAAAATGTTGAGCAATGAAACTATGGAAACCTGGAGGAGGCTGGTGACAGCTCTGGGGTGCGGCAGGGAGGAACACACCTTCCAGTGCAGGGTGTGAAATGATTAGGGACGGGTTTACCAAGCAAGGAGGGGTAGGGAGTGAAACAAGCCCAGAGAGAAAAACAACAGTGAGATAGGAGAGAAGCAGGGGCCAGGAATGAAATGAGAGGGAAATTTCTCCAGGATTTTGGGTGGGGCCCCTGGCCTCAAATCTGAGGTACCCCTGGCTCACCCCAGACAGGACGCACTGGCCCTGACCTGGGGCGTAAGGCAAGGATACCTTGTGGGCAGCCACACCAGGCAGCCAAAGTCAATATTGGTGGTCAAGCTGTTTCTGTAAATGTGTAGAAGAAAAGAAGGCAGGGCAGGGGCTGCTCAACCTGTTTGAGTTTAACACTGGGCCCATTTTCCTGAGCTCCCAGAGAGACCTTCGTGGGACAGAGCCTCTGAGGGACACTGACCGGGAATGGAAGAGGACCCCAAAAGTTGGGCTGCTTTGTTCACCTCCCGTTAGTAGCAAACAGTCCTGTGTGCAGACTCGGGGCCTCACCATAGAGGGAATTCACACACATACACACACACACACACTATACCCCACATAGAGGTATTCTACATCCTTACAGAATGTTGCAATTCAAGTTTCTAAACACCAAATAAATATTTAGTGCCCACTCTGGGACAGATGGGGCTCTAAGCAGTGAGGCTCCTTGAAGTGCCCCCCCTCCTGGGGACAAGAGAAATAAGCCTTTCCCCAGGGATGCCCCACAAAAGAGGAAGCCACTAAGTGCTGGTTTCCAGTGAAGAACATGATATGGTCCCTCCACCCCACTTTTTTTTTTTTCTGGTACCAGAGATTGAACTCAGGACCTTGCACTTCCCAGGCAAGCACTTATTCCACTGAGCTAACTCCCTAGCCCACCACCCCTCTTCCTCCAAGCTCTTTTTCATGAAGTTTGCAGCCCACCGAGTTTTTCTGAAACCGTGGGCCTTTCCTAGGCGGTGAGAAGGAAAGTGGGGATAGCTGGATAGCCATTGGATGTGGGGGCTGGAATGTGTGCTGTTTGGGGACCATGCTTCAGAGGCTTTTCAGTAGATCACTGTTTGGTAGCACCTCCCAAATCAAAGTTACTGGGAAAGGAGAAGACGTTGCTGACGTCTTTCCTATTTACTCCTGCACGTGTCCGCCTGCACGCCACATACAATCTTCTGACTGACCTTTGCTTTATTCTGGTGATAGCAACAGCGATGTTCCTACCCGCTTCAGGATTAGCACAGCTCTACCTCATTGCAGTGACTACTACCCCAGCAGCCGTCTCCAAGGCAACCTACTGGCCACAACAGGGCAAGAGGCACAGGAAGGGGCCCAGGATGGGGACAGAAGTGGAAGCATTAGCGCTGGCCGGGATACGGGAGAGGGGGCCCTGCCAGGAAGCCCCACAGCTCGGCTTCCTGTTTCCCTAGGGCCCGGCCTACGGGTCTCCCTTCTGATTCTTGCATTACTTTCTACCACCCCACCCTAGCTTCCACTCCCGATGCTCGGGAATCAGGGTTCCAGCAACCTGCTTTTATTTTTGCTTGAGGGTATGATGAAAGTTTGATCCAGGACCTTACACACGCTGGGCTACATCCCCAGCCCTTTTCATTTCATTTCCAGACAGTCGTACTCAGCTGCCCCTGAACTTTGAACTCTTCTACCTCAGCCTTCAGAGCGGCAGCCCAGAATGTGGACTGGAGTCTAGAAAGAATACAGACCCTTTCCACTCTGCATCTTCATGGGCGTGCCCCAGCCGTTAGTGTCAAGTTTCTCCTGGGAGGTGGTCAACTCTCCCGATTAATGAAGCAGGGAAACTGAGGCAGGAGGAAGTATTTCGCCAGCAGCGGTCAGAGAGACGAGGTTCCCAGCGCCCACTCCTCCAGACACCCCCATCCGACCCTTCAGGCGGCAGGCGCCCGCTTCTCCGCACCCACTCCAGACCCACCCGAGAGTCTCGGGCTGGGGCGGGGCCGGCCGGTGAGTCAGCGCCTCCCGCCCCGCAGGGAGGGGCCGGAGCTCGGCGCGGGACTTGGGGTGAGTCGAGCAGGTAGGTGCTCGAGAGGCCGTGTCGGTCGGTCCGTCAGTCCGTCCACTCGTTCGACGCGCGGGTCTCGGCCGACAGGCGCTGGGCACTGGCGGGGCGCCCCGGCCGGCTGCAGGAGCCCCAGCGGAGCCCCGCCTCCCGTCGCCCCTCCCAGCCCCCGGCGCGCTGCTTCCTGGTGCGGACGCAACCATGGCCGAGGAGCAGCCCCAGGTTGAGCTGTTCGTGAAGGTAAGGACGCCGCGCCCCGCTCGGCCGTTCCCAGCTCCCCGTCTCGCCCAGTCCGCCACTGGCCCCGGGCCCTCTGTCCCCACCTGGCCACGTGCAGCTCGCCGCGGCGGGGTCGGGGATCGCGAGCTGGGTAAGTCCCCGGGGACGCAGAGTTCTGGGCTGGACTCTGAAAAGTTTAAAGCTGAGCAAGTTTCCAGCGGCCTGTACAGGAGAGAAAAGTGGGGAAAAGGAGTTTCCAGGGGTGAGGAGACTAACGGGTGGGTGGGGTGCGAAGGGCGGGAGCGGGAGCCCAGCAGGATTTGGGAAGTACAGAGGGACGCATTAGAGCGATTCTGGGGAGCCGGGAGGATTGGGAGAAGTGTGTGTGTGTGTGTGTGTGTGTGTGTGTGTGCGCGCGCGCGCGCCTGTGTGTGTCTATGCATGCATGCATGCAGATGCGCGCGCCTGTGTGGCAGGGAGAGTTCCAGAAAGGGTGTGTTGCAGACAATCGGGTAGTAGAAGGAGGTGAATTGGCAAGTGAGGAAAACAGGAGAGAGTGGGAGTGGAGTTTGGAAAGCCGGGCTGGGAGATGTTGGGGTGAGCCTGACACCCCGCCTCGACTCCGTGAGCTAGAGAAAGAGCCGGAAGCCGGTGATAGTGGAGCAGTAGCCACGTTGGGATAGGCAGGGAGAGAGGCCGAAGGAGGAGGAGGAGAGCTGGGCTGGGCTCTGCTATAGTGTGTAGACCCAGGAGAAGAGGCTCGCCAGCCCTCTGTGGACGGAGCTGGTTCCGTGGCAGCTGAGTATCAGCCACAGGCGGCGGTCTTGTGCCCTCCCGATCGCCTCCTTCCCCACCTTGCCCACCGCCTCCTCGCCGTGCCCCTCCCTGCCTTCCAGTGTGCCCTGGTGAGCGTCTGTTCGCTCATTCTCCACTCTGCCTCGGTCTCCACTTTGCCCTTTTGTTCGTCCGTCTTGGCGTGAGTTCCGGTCCGTTTTGCTTTTCTCCTGCCGCAGGCTGGGTTTCCCCCGGCAGCCGTTCCCTGTCCTGCCTGGCCCTAGCACGACGTCAACACGAGCCTGGGTCCGGGCCGCCCTTAGGTGTGGTCCCCACCTCATCCCTTTGCTGGCCTCCAGGGCTATTTTTAGACCTGGGTGAGGCTGTGGGTAGAGATTTCGGTCCGAGTGTTCCATGGAGAGGGTTATAGGGGGGCCCAAGCGATGGAAACGGGGCGCTGGAGCGCGGCTACGGCCCTGCCCCCACCCCCAGCCTCTGGCCAGGAAGGAAGCGCCCAGGCTGAGACACTGAGATGAATCACACTCCGCTGAGGGAGGTGTCCGTGGGGGATGAGGTCACCGCTTGCCAATTACGGGGCAGCCCCCTCTCCAGGCCAGTCTCAGACCCCTTGCGTATCCAGCCAGGAATCTGGTACACGGTAGATGGAGGTGTAGTAAACGGAACCCCAGCTCTTAAGCCCCGCCCACCTCTCCTGTTCTCAGACTCAGGGTGATTCAGGGACTTGGGAATCCCGGGCTCCAGGCAACTAACTACGCTGGCCTCACCAAGTTTGTTCTCTCTAGAACTCAGGTCCTCCTACTTCTCCAAGACCCATTTCCTCTGCCTCTTTCCTCTAGTCTTAATCTTCAGGAAACCAGAAGCCTGCTTTTGCTGACAAATTTCTCACTGATCTGCCCTGGACGTGGCTTTTGCGGGGAGGATCACACAGCGGGCTGAGGGCTGCCCCAAGTCTAACCCGAAGTGGGGATTGCTTTTCAGGCTGGCAGCGATGGGGCCAAGATCGGGAACTGCCCCTTCTCCCAGAGACTGTTCATGGTGCTGTGGCTCAAGGGAGTCACCTTCAACGTCACCACCGTGGACACCAAGAGGTGGGCTGACTTCTGTTCCTCATTCACCCTTGAACGCTTAGGCACCCACCCACCCGCCCACAACTGCTTCCTTCTCGACTTCCTTCTTCCTCCCTTCCTGGGCCTTTCCCCATCTAGAGCCCTTCTCTGCTTCTGTCTCTCCTTCCCTCCATCCCTGGGCTGGTTTCCTGGCACCTCTTCCCTGACCTGACACCTGGCCCCTTCCCCAGGCGCACGGAGACCGTGCAGAAGCTCTGCCCAGGAGGGCAGCTCCCGTTCCTGCTGTATGGCACGGAAGTCCACACAGACACTAACAAGATCGAGGAGTTTCTGGAGGCCATGCTGTGCCCACCCAGGTACAGGACTAGGAGAGAAGGTGGGGGAGCACTGGGAGACTGGAGAATAGAGGATGAAGAAGAGGAACATGGTGGTGAGGCGGGGTCGGGAGCTAGCTGAGGCTCCCCGGGAAGATACCTTACCTTGTTTCTCCCAATGACTTTCAGGTACCCCAAGCTGGCAGCTCTGAACCCTGAGTCCAACACTGCGGGGCTGGACATCTTTGCCAAATTTTCTGCCTACATCAAGAATTCAAACCCAGCCCTCAATGATAGTGAGTCTGAGGGGCAGAGGACTGGGTCCTGGAGCTGGGTAGAGGACCCAGGGCTTGAGGCATCTGAGGCAGCTGGAGGATCAGATATTGGGGCAGATGTTGGCAAACCTTCCCAGCCCTCCATTTCTGCTTTATCCTCTGTCTGGCTGCAGACTTCCAAGCCTCTCATTTGTTCCCCAGCCTCTTCTCCCCCCTTGGGACATTAGTTGGCTGCTGGCCTGTTTTCTGCCAGAATAAGATTGCTTTTAAAGAGCCATTGGGAAATCTGGGTGTGGTCACGCATGCCTGTAACCTCTGCATTCGGGAGGCTGAGGCAGGAGGATTGCTGAAAGTCTGAGGCTGGCCTGGGCTATGAAGTGAGTTCTAGGCCAGCCTGAACTACACCGTGAAACCCTGTCTCAAAAAGGTGAAATGGGGGCCGGCGAGATGGCTCAGTGGTCTAAAGTGCCTGCCTAGGAAAGTTTAGGCAAGCATAGGGACCACGGCAGCTTGATGCTCCGCACCACATGCTGCGCCAGCCCCACCCCAGGGCAGACTGAGCCGGCCATAACACAAACAATTAAATGAGGTTTAAAAGAAATAAAATTTTAAAAAGTGAAATGGGGGGCTGGGGAGATAGTTCTGTGGCACAAATGCCTGCCTGGCAAGGCAAGATTGTGAGTTTGAACCCCGGTCCCACAACAAAAAACCCAAAAAGCCAGGCATGGTGGTGCACGCTTGTAATCCCAGCACTTTGGGAGGCTGAGGCAGGAGGATCAGTGTGAGTTCGAGACCAGCCTGGGCTACAAACGTGAGCTCAAGGCCAGCCTGAACTGCATAGTGAGACCCTGTCTCAAAAAGACAAAAAAAAAAAAAAAAAGGTGAAATAGGGGCCTGTGAGATAGCTCAGTGGGCTAAAGTGCCTATTTAGGCAAGCATAGGCAAGAGCAAGGATGGGGTTGGATCCCCGGCACCACATGCCGTGCCAGCCCTGTCCCCAGGGCCTGCTAAGCTGCCCACAGGGTCTAGGCAGGTGTAGTATACTCCTGTCCCCAGCACTGGGAAGGCTGAAAACAAGAGGATCACTGTGAGTGTCAGCTGTGTACTGAGACAGTGTAACAACCAAATACACTTTTGTGTGTGTATGTGTGTGTGGTGCCAGGAATTGAACTCAGGACCTTGCTCTTGCCAGGCAAGCACTTATTCTACTGAGCTATCTCCCCAGCCTACAGCCAAATACATTTTTAAAAAAGGGGAGGGGGCCAGAGAGAGAGCTCCATGGCACAAGTGCCTGCCTGGCAAGTGCAAGGTCATGAGTTTGAACCTCAGTCCCGCAAAACAAAAAACACTTCCTGGTAAATACATTATAGATTTCTAAAATGAGGATAGTAATAACTGTTCTTGGATTGGTATTAGAATTAAGCAAGTGTTTCTTTTCTTCTTTCTCTCTCTCAAGTGGCTTGAACTTGCAACAATCCTCCTGCCTCAACTTCCTGAGTGCTGGGATTACAGGTGTGGGGCACTACACCTGGCTGGCAACAAGTGTGTCTTTTTTTAACGATAAAAGGATTCAACTCAGGACTTTGTGCTTGCCAGGCAGGCACTTAAGGCACTGAGCTATCTCTCTCGCCCTACAAGTGTTTATTTCTAATGTACTTAGAACAAGAACGTGGTAGAGTGCCTTGTTAGCATATGCAGGGCCCTGGGTTGAATCTTCAGAGCCACCAAAAGAAAAAAAAGTCCTTAGAGTAATATAGCAAACTGTGTTAGTATTTGCTGTTACTTTATTTTTTTATGTATATTTTTTTAAAGTTTATTTATTTATTTTATTTTATTTTTCATATTATGGCTGGCTCAGCCTGCCCTGGGGGTGGGGCTGGCACAGCGTGCGGTGCCGGGGATTGAACTGTGGTCTCTGCAGTTGCCTAAGCTTCCCTAAGCAGGCGCTTTAGACTGCTGAGCCATCTCGCTGGCCCCTATTTGCTGTTACTTTAGACTGGCTCCACTGTCGTGCCCATGGGTGGGCACAATGGTTCTTAGAGCCGCTGGGTTGCTCTTCTGGTGTTTTCACCATACCCTTTCTCACACAGACCTGGAGAAGGGGCTCCTGAAAGCCCTGAAAGTTTTAGACAATTATTTGATATCCCCACTCCCAGAAGAAGTGGATGAGACCAGTGCAGAAGATGAGGGCATCTCTCGAAGGAAATTTCTGGATGGCAATGAGCTCACCCTGGCTGACTGCAACCTGTTGCCAAAGCTGCACATAGTACAGGTGGGCAGTCACTGGGGGGGCGTGGGTGCTCGGGCCGCTGAGGGACTCCTGGCAGCCTTCCCGTGACAACTGCTCTGAAGGTGGCTGCTTTCCTGGGGTGGTCTCCGTGTGTTGCTGTCAGTGGCAAGACCTGCCCTGTGCTCAGCAGCTGTTGCTGACCTGAGAGACTTGCATTCCATGCTGAGGCTGTGGGTGCTCAGGGCCTGGCTGAGAGTGACACATTCTGGCATCAACTTCTGGGCACTTCTTCCTGTCTTTATTTATTTTATTTTATTTTTTTTTTGGCGGGACCAGGGTTCAAACTCACAACCTTGCACTTGCCACACAGGCACTTGTGCCATGGAGCTATCTCCCCAGCCCCTTTCTGTCTTTATATCAGTCCTGAGTCTCAGATCAAGCTGGGCATGGTGGCACGGGCTGTGGTCCTAGCTGCCTGAAGGCTGAGGCAGGAGCTTCACATGTTAGAGAGTCCAACCTAGGCAACTTAGCAGGCCTGTCTCAAAACTGAGAAAAGCGCTCGTGATGTAGCTCAGTTCAAAGGTTCTGGGTTCAACCACTAGTACTGGGTCAAGAGTGACCCGTCCTGAGATCAGGCAAGAACAGGATTTCCCTAAGCAAAGCTGTACTTCCCAGCCCACAGCTCCCCTTCTTCCTCTTGAGGAAGAGGAAAACTGCTGCTGCTTCCCATTGTTTATCGTGTTGTGTTGTCAGCTTGAAAGCGATGGTGCAGTTTAGGGAACACGTGCCCAGCTCAGCCCTACAACTGAGTAATGGGCACTGAAAGACAAAGCTGTTTGATTATTGGCCTTTCCTAAAAAGTAGGGAGGGGGTGCGGGGGGAACCTGCCAAGTAGCTCAGTTGATTAAAGCTCGTGCTTTGACAAAGTCACTCAAGCACTGGGGACCACAGTTCAATCCCCTCCTCCACATTGAGCATGAGACCTGCCCTTAGGGCAGCCTGAGCCAGCAAAAAAAAAAAAAAAAAAAAGACTTCTCCTAAAAAAGGACCAATAATACATGATCAAACATTCTCATGAGAAAGTAATAATGTGTGACCGGGGCTGGTAAGATGGTTCAGTGGTCTAAGCACCTGCTGAGGAAAACTTAGGCAACCGCAGGGACCACCATTCGATCCCCGGCACCACATGCTGTGCCAGCCCCACCCCCAGGGCAGGCTGAGCTGGCCGTAATATAATATAATATATACTACAAACTTTAAAATTAAGAATAATAATAATAATATGTGACCGGGCCAGATTTATAGCTGAGTGGTTGAATGCTCACCTGGCACATAAGGGCCTGGGCTCCATGTCTAGTACAATAAAGAGACTAGAAGCCAAATGATAAAACAAAAAAGTCACTGTAGACCAACGGGCCAATTTAATTATAAATTATATCTTGTTTTGTTTTGGTGCTGGAGATGAAACCCAGCTTTTGGACATGGTGAGTCTGTATTCCACCACTGAGCTGCACCAAATTTTGTTTCGAACACCAAAGCAGGGGGCCAGCCAGATAGCTCAGCAGCCTGAAGCACCTGCTTACACAGAGTGCAGGGACTGGGGTTCTGTCCCCAATGTGCCATGCTGGCCCTGTCCCCAGGGCAACTGAGACTGGGAATGGCAGCACACCTCTAATCCCAGTGCTTGGGAGGCTGAAAACAGGAGGATCAGTATGAGTCTTACCTGTGTAGTGAGACCCTATAAACGCTGTACTAAATATGTTTTTTTTTTAAAAAAAAAAAAAAAGAGCAAGGACCCAGGCATAGTAGCCCACGGCACTTAGGAAGCTGAGGTAGGAGAATGTTGTGAGTTGAGAACAGCCTGACCCTGTCTCAGAATCGAAAACAAAACCGTCAGCTAGATGTGGTAGTACACACTTGCATCCCAGCACTGTGGGACACTGAGGCAAGAAAATGGCATGTTCAGGCCCAGACCAGGTGACTTAGTGAGACCCTATCTAGATTTATTTATTTTTTGGTACCAGGAATTGAACTCACGCACAACCTTGTGCTTGCCAGACAGGTGCTGTGCCACTGAACTAGATCCCCAGCAAACTCCCCGCCTCCCTTTTTTTTTTTTTTTTTTTTTTTTTTTTTTTTTTTTTTTTTTTTTTTTTTTTTTTTTTTTTTTTTTTTTTTTTTTTGTCTTTTTGATACAGGTCTCGCTGTGTAGTTCAGGCTGTCCTTGAGCTCACTTCTGTAGCCCAGACTGGTCTCAAACTCATACTGATCCTCCTGCCTCAGCTTCCCAAGTGCTGGGATTACAGGTGTTTGCCACCACGCCTGGCTGCTATTTATTTTTCATCTATGTATTTCGTACAGGGACTCACTGTTCAACTCTGACTCATAGTGATCCCAAGGTGCCAGGAATCAAACCCATGGTCCCTTGTGCCTGCCTAAGCTTGCCTAAGCAGGTTTTTTATTTTTTATTTTATTTTTTTCTTTTTTGTCTTTTTGAGGCAGGATCTCGCTATGCAGTTCAGGCTGGCCTTGAGCTCACTTTTGTAGCCCAGGCTGGTCTCGAACTCGCACTGATCCTCCTGCCTCAGCCTCCCAAGTGCTAGGATTACAGGCGTGTGCCACCACACTTGGCCTAAGCAGGTTTTTTAGACCACTAAGCTATCTCACTGGCCCCAAAAATTTAGAGAAAGAGTGAGCATCTGTTTCACTGCAAAGGCTCTGAGTTCAGTTTCCAGTATTGCTTTTTTTTTCTTTTTTTTTTTTTTTTGAGACAGGGTCTTGCTATGCAGTTCAGGCTGGCCTTGAGCTCACTTTTGTAGCCCAGGCTGGTGTTGAACTCACACCCATCCTCCTGCCTCAGCCTCCTGAGTGCAGGGATCACAGATGTGTGGCTCTGCACCTCTAGAGTCTGGTTATTAATGACTGAGATTTCAGTAAGTGAAGGATGAAGACATTATGACAGAGGAGCTAATTTGGAAATTTTCGTGTAGGAGATAACCAGAAGGCAGAGGTTCTTGAATGCTTGGACCAGAACAGTGATTTTATCAGGCGGTTCTTAGTAAGAAGACCAGCCAGCATGGCAGCTCTGAGCCTAATCTGTTGCTCTGTCCCCTCTCCCCACTCCCAGGTGGTGTGTAAGAAGTACAGAGGCTTCACCATCCCCGAGGCCTTCCAGGGAGTGCATCGGTACTTGAGCAATGCTTATGCTCGGGAAGAATTTGCCTCCACCTGTCCAGATGATGAGGAGATCGAGTTGGCCTATGAGCAAGTGGCCAAGGCCCTCAAATAGGGCGGTGGTGGAGTTCGGGCCCCTTCACCCACCTTCCTTCCTGTTCCTGAAGAGGCCCTGGTGAGGGCACACTCCACAATGGCTTGCAGGCTGAAGTCCTGAGCACTCAGTGCCGGGTGGGTGGGTGGGTGGGTCCCTGGGGGCGGGGCAGGGTCAGGGGTAAAATTTTTATTGTGGGGTGGGTGGGTAGGACAGGTATTTTAGTAATAAAATGTGGAATCAAACTTGAGTTTTTACACAAAGAAGGCTTGAAGTGTGGTTGAAACGAAATGAGGAGGGGGTCAGGGATGTTGAGTGCTGAGCAGAGGCCAGCAGTGAAGTACTAGCCTGTGATGGGGGTGTCCTCAGCGCCCCTTAGCCTTGTGGCCCATGCTGCTTTTGCATCCCCACCGCCAGAGCTAGCAGATGCGGGTGGGCCCAAGCAGAGCTCGTGGGGCGGGGTCTAGTGCGACTGAGTGGGCGGGGCCTGGAGTCCCCGCCCCGTCCCGCTTAGACAATGCCCTGGAGCCGCCAGACCGGCGCGCCCCCGCCCCACCGTGGTAAGTGAGCTCGCCCGACCGGAGACCCCTTCAGACCCAGAGCGCCCAGTCTCTCGGCCTTAAAGACTAGGACTCCCCTCCTAACTCTGCCTTGTGGGAGCAGGGCTCCGCCCAGATCACGCTGCCGCTGGAGTGGGGTGACCACAGGAGGTGAGTCTGGGGAAAGGGTTCCCCTGACCACTGAGGGGCTGTAGTCTGACAGAGCGAGCGGAAACCGGCGTTTGGATGCAGGGCTGGGCGGGGTGGACTTTGGTGGGAGGTGGACACGGGTGCGAGGTCCTGGAGTCCCGAGTGTCGCCTGCGCCCAGAGCCACGCCCCGGCTCCCCGCCCCTTGCATTTCGCTTTCGACCTCTCCCAGTCCTCCGGGACTCAGTCTGGTTTATACCGGGTCGGGTCGCGACGGGGGCAGCATGACCAGCCGGGGTGGAGAAGATGCTTAACCCCTTAGGCTCTAAGTCCTCAGTCCCCGCCCTCTCCCCCTTTCTCCTTGGGGCGTCCAGGACTTCCAGCCCCCAGGCCTGACTCGCCCCTCACTTTCTGCTCCTGTCCTTTAACCCCCGTGGGTCCCCGGCTGGACTTTGGGTCCCTCCAGGGCCGAGCAGCTGAGGGTTAAGGGGGCGGGGCGGCCGCATTTTTGGAGAGTGAGCGCATCCTAGCGGCTGCCAAGAGGGGCTCTTGGCCGGGACCTCAGAAAGCCCCCGAGCTAGGGCAACAGGTGTTTTGGAGATTAGGGATCTCAGTCTGTTCCTTGGGCTCCTTTTCAAGAAGCAAGGACGGCGGGGTTGCGGGTGCGCGAGGGGAGCGAGGCCTGAAGGGGGTGGGGCGGGTGGGAGGGGCTCCTGGAGATAGCGGGAGGACACGGTGCACTCTCCCCCACCCCACGCCCTGCTCTGCTTATCTTTTTCTCCGCTCCCGCTTTCTGTCTCTTCTTCCAGACAAGTGAAGTAACAAGAGAGAAAACAGGATCAGCAACCGGAAGGGGCATCTGTGTGCACGGGATGGGGCCGCCGGGGGAGGGGCTGGGGCGCTGCTCCCATGCCCTGATCCGGGGTGTCCCTGAGAGCCTGGCATCTGGGGAGGCTGCGGTGGCTGGCCTTCCGCCTCTGGACCTGGCCAAAGCTCAAAGGGAGCATGGGGTGCTTGGGGGTAAACTGAGGCAGCGATTGGGACTACAGCTGCTAGAACTGCCTCCTGAAGAATCACTGCCGCTGGGACCACTGCTCGGGGACACAGCCGTAATCCAAGGGGACACGGCCCTAATCACGCGGCCCTGGAGCCCAGCGCGAAGACCAGAGGTAGGGGCCAGGGCACGGTGCGATGAGATCCGGGGAGGAGCTTGGGAGTGTGGGTGGCTCAGCCCCCTGCTCTCTGCCCCTGACCTAAGGTTGAAGGAGTCCGCAAAGCCCTGCAGGACTTGGGGCTCCGAATCGTGGAGATGGGTGATGAAAGCGCAACGCTGGATGGCACAGACGTCCTCTTCACTGGTGAGGCTGCTGGTGGGGCTGGCACCTTTAGATCTCGTCGGGGGGCAAGTTGGGGAGACTGAGCGGGCTCGGGCCCCGGCTCTGTCTCATTCCCACCCTCAAACTGCCCCAACCTCCCGGTGCGCAGGCCGGGAGTTTTTCGTAGGCCTCTCCAAGTGGACCAACCACCGAGGAGCTGAGATCGTGGCGGACACTTTTCGGGTGAGTGCGGCTCCACCCAGGGAGGGGTGGCCTAGGGTCGCTGAGGAAGGAAAAAGCTGGGGCACCTGTGTGGGAGGCACCCCTAGCCTTCGCGCAATCCCTGAACAGCTGCCCTTGTTCTCTAGGACTTCGCCGTATCCACTGTGCCCGTGTCGGGCCCCTCCCACCTGCGTGGCCTCTGTGGCATGGGGGGACCCCGCACCGTGGTGGCAGGCAGCAGTGAGGCAGCCCAGAAGGCGGTCAGGGTGAGGAGCGGTGGGGCGTGGCCAAGAGTGGGCGGGGTCATGAGTGGGCGGGGCTCCAACCGGCGAAACGGAGGCTGGAGGCTCGCTGATTTTGCTTCAACACCCGTCCTTACTCAGCTTTCTCAATGGAGAAAGCAAAAGCTCATAATGGGACAGGGAGCAGGGGAGACCAGGGAGGAGGGGAGATGCATCTGTTCTTCCAGAGTTCCAGGAAACCCCTTAAGGTGGCATTGAAGCTGTGATGTGTGGGAAGTATGGGACCAGCGGGTTGAAGAGAAGTGGGTTGTAGGTGAACTGCGTGTAACTAGGAGGTGGAAATTAGCAAAAGAAACTAAAGTGCTCAGTTTAGTTCTAAGCACTTTAAAGCACTTAGCGCAGCCTCGGACACGAAGTAAGCGCTGTGTGCTTGCCCATGTTATTACTTGACAAATGTAACTGTCGCCAGCCCTGAGAATGACTCCTAGTTCGCGGTAGACAGTTGTGGAGAAGCTGAGACAGAAGGCTTCCTCTCTTTCCTCAGGCAATGGCAGCACTGACAGATCACCCTTATGCCTCCCTGACCCTGCCGGATGACGCAGCTGCTGACTGCCTCTTTCTGCGCCCTGGGTTGCCCGGTGGACCATCTTTCCTCCTGCACCGGGGAGGTGGGGACCTGCCCAACAGCCAGGAGGTGAGAGAGGGCTAGAGTCCATCGCCACCCCACCAACCAAACAGGTGGCTCCTCTTTCCTAGTGGGAGGACAAAGGAACGCCTTCTCTAGAAGTCTGGGTGGGGCTACTGTGAGCCAGCTGTAAGGGGATGTGGCTCTGGCTTCCAGATCTTAGTCCCCTCTCCACATCCTCCCTGCAGGCATTGCAGAAGCTTTCTGACGTCACTCTGGTACCTGTGTCCTGCTCAGAACTGGAGAAGGCTGGTGCCGGGCTCAGCTCCCTCTGCCTGGTGCTCAGCACGCGCCCCCACAGCTAAGGACCTGGCCTTGGGGTTGTGTTTGCGCAGGGTTAGGGCAGCATATGGAATAGAAGGGGAAGCAGGGTTAGGTGGAGGATGGGGAGTAGTGGGGAGAAGTCCCTAAGATAGAGGGAGGGCATGGTGTGGGGAAAAGGACAGTAGCAGCCACTGGGTGAGTTCTCTCTCAGAAGCAATAAAATAGAATTGGCCTTTTAGGTTGAACTGTGGCTGGTGTGTTACTGGGGCAAAGGGATGGGACAGTGCTGAAACCCTGGGAAGTATTTGGGAAGGAGGCCTCTTTGGTTTAAAAACTCATTAGACAAATAACTCATTCACTGCCCAACCCAGCTGTAGGTACACAATGGGACAGTCACAATTTCTATTATGGACAGCATTCCAGAGCAGAAAAAGGCGTATGTGGGTGAATCACTCTCTGAATTTATCTAAATGTCATATGATTCAGACAGTGGTAGATTACTAGTTCACCTTTATTTTGTAGAAGAATTTTAAAATGTTATTACCAGGGACATTTATTTTCATTCACTCATTTACTGAGAGGCTCAAAAAGGTGTCTCCTGATGTCAGAGAATTCATGAAAGTTTCTTACAAATGGAAAGACAGATCATGATGGAATAATTCCCTGGAGGTTGTTCTCTGAGAAAAACAGGTAGAGTCCTTAGGGCATCAAAGTATGCAGGACTAGGGAAGAGGAGTCAGGAACCACTTTCCACAAACCAGACATTTGAACTGAGTACTAATGACAGAATAAGAATTATTCCAGTAGGTAGAAGGGAGAAAAGACAACAGCATATTTGGAGGCTGGCAAGAAATTCTCCACACTGGCAACACGCCAGTGTTGTATACTTGTAGAGTGACAGAGATGAGCCTACTTGAGAGTGGGCCAGGGATAGAGCTCAGCAGCGTAAGCGCCTGCCTGGCAAGCGCAAGGTCCCAATTTTGATCCCCAGTACCCCCCCCCAAAAAAAAAAAAAGCTTAAAGAGTGAAAAAATCACTGCAGTCCCTTGTACTAAAACCCCAGGGCCCAGAGGGGAAAGATACGGAGATAAACACTGAACTTCTGAAAGAAGGCTGTGGGGAGCAGCTCAGTACTTAGGGAACGTCTACCTTACTTCTGAGAGGGCAAGGAAATCAGGAAAGTACATTATGATGTCAGTGCTGGGCATGGAGACAGGTGTAGATCTATGGTGACACTAAGTGGAAAGATAAGACTTGATGGCTCATTGTGTGGGAGTGAGAGAGGAAAGAGGGCTGCTTGACTCCCAGTATCTGGCTTGGGCAACTGGGAAGAGTCCAGAGGAGGGGCCAGGCCTGGTGGCTCAGGCCTGTCTGTAATCTAACACTCAGGAAGCTGAGGCAGGAAGACTGAGTTTGAGACCAGCCTGGGCTCCATAGTGGGTTCAAGGTCAGCTGGTTCTACATTAAGAGACCCTGAGTTGGGTTTGACATGTTTGCAAAATGCCTGGGACACCTAAATGCACAGTACTAGGGCTGGGCAGGAGAAAATTGGGGAGGTGGGCATTTGTAAAGATGAGAGCTGAAGATGGGCTGTGGATAGAAGTTTTCCTGAAGAGGGGTGAAGAGAACAAAGAAAAGAACAAACCTACAACTGTAGGGTGTATCATGGGGCCAGGGGAAGGAGTTCAGAAGGGCAACAGCAGCAGCAAAGTAAAACAGCTTCAAGAGGTGGGCGATCGGGCTGGCAAGATAGCTCAGTGTTCTAAGGCGCCTGCTTAGGAAAGCTTAGCTAACCGCAGGGACCGTGGTTCAATCCCCGGCACTACATGCTGCACCAGCCCCACAGCCAGGGCATGCTGAGCTGGCCATAATATAAATAAAGTTAAAAAAAAAAAAAAAAAAAAAAAAGAAGTGGATGATCAAAGCCAAACCAGACTAATGCTGAAGAATGGCAGTTGGGACACCCCTGGCAGCCTACAGAGAGCAGGTGACCAATTTCAGCAGATGAGCAGCCGGGAGAAGAAAGTGAAAAGAGCAGAGCAGGTGTGTACTCCCAGAAAGAACGCTTGATTCTGAAGAGACAGGGCAAACAGAGGGGTTCAGATGTTTCAGATGCGAGCCAGGGCGCAATCAAGCTTACGGAGGACCCTGGTGGCGAAGGAATCCTGGAGCTCATAGGAGGAAAGGGAGTAACCGAGGAGCAAAATCTGTAGCAGAGTATGGAACTCAGGGCTCTTGACCTCTGGACTGCCTCTTCCAGAGGAGAGGCCAAGAGACAGAGGTGGGAAGCACCCCGGAGGGCTGGGTTAGGGGCTGCCCCTCAAACTACAACCGCATAGACAGTGGACGCATCAGCAGGGACCACTGAGGACAGCCGGCGGGGCCTCCTGAGGGCCATGTGGTCCAGATCTGCATACAGCAGGGTCTAGAGGCAAGGGAGGAAGGCAGCGGGATTCAGGGGTCTGACTCCCTGGCGATCCAGAACCCTCTTTTGGTCTACATTCCTCAGGGGGTCTGTCCAGGGTTTCTTTTCCATCCTCAGAGCTTACCGGCTCCTCCTGGCCCAGGTCCCCTGGAACCTCGGGTTGCTCTCCCTCCTCCGTGGGCGTCTGGGACTCTGCTTTCGCAAATGGAGCTATATGGGGGGGACAGAGCTGACGGATGGAGAAAAGGTGACCAACTTGTCTGCTCCCACCGAGGGCTCAGACTCGGGGCTGAGGGCGGGAAGGTGCGGTAAGAAACTGGGGAGCAGGCGTCTTACCAAATGTGGGCAGTGGCGGGAGCGGGGGCGGAGGCGCGCGCCTGTGAGGGAGTGAGGAGCGTGTGAGAGTCGCCCGTCTTGTCATGCTGGTTCTTCTTGGCCAAAGAAGTTCTCCTCGGCCCATGACACCCCTGCAACTTGTAGGCTCTGACCACACTAACAGCGTAGGCTCCTTTCCGCGTGAAGCGCCCACGCCTACTTCCTGCGGCGCTCTGGCTCTGTTCCTTCCGCCAGGGCCGCTCGCAACCTTGCTCTCCAGTGCCGACCTCTTGACTTTTCCAAACCTCGCGGACATCTCTCCTCGCTACCCCCGCAGCCCATACGGCTCCCCTGCCCCTCGCATCCAAGCTTAGCACCCAGCCCTCCCGGCTCTTGGCCACGCCCTCCGACCAGGTCACGCCCCATTCGCCAGTGCAACTGCAAAGACCACACCCCTCTCCCGTACAGCCACCAGACCACGCCCATCACTCACCTGCGCAGCCACCAAACCACGCCCAGAGCTCCCAAGCCCAGCGCCAGACCCGCACCCAGCAGAGAGATGACCACCTGTAGAAACACCGATCCTGGGGGAAGCGGGGGTGGGGATTGGGAGAATGCCCAGGTCAGGGTAGAGAGGACTGAACTCCAGCTCAGCGGGGTCCCCTACCTCTCTGGGGTATGTGCCCGACTGGCGTCACCCGTGGCTGACAGCTTCCACTTACCGTGGCTGGACCCCAGCGTCCTGCAATCGGCCGTGTCCCCCAGCACGTGAAGCAGCGTGCGGCTCTCTTCTTCATGGTGGCCCTTGCAGAAGAAGGTGCCCGAGTCCCCTGCGCTGAGCAGCAGCTCCAGCTGGCGGACAGCAGGGTCCAGGGACCGCAGGCGGCCAGCGAAGGGCAGGAAGGGCGGCACAGTGGGGATCCCGCTGGCCGAGGCCCACAGAATCGGGCGGCGGCCTTTGGACAGGCCTAGGCAGGCGGGGAAGCTGGGTGCCCAGGCCCAGCGGATGGGGTTCGAGACCCCCGCACAGGAGAGATTCACCTGGTCCCCAGGGTAGCCAACCAGAGAAGCTAAGGAGGCATGCAAGGTGGGTAGGCAGTTAGAGCTGGGCCAGAGGATGGACGACCCCACCTCTGTCCTCTACCTCTTCCACTGAATCTTCCCACACACCCCACTCCTAGGCTCCCCTTCCTCCACGTTGTCTTGGGCTGTTTCCCAGGGCTGCTTACCCCCTGCGTCCCCATGGGCCCTGGCCAGCAGTAGAGGCAGCAGCTGCAGGACCAGGGCCATGCTGGGATGTGGTGGGGAGAGGCCCAGTGATTCAGCAGAGGAGACCGGAGGGAAGGGGGTGGGGGGCCGGCTTTGGCACTGCAGGCTCTGATAAGGGTGGATGCCGGGCCCCCAGCTGCTCTGTCCCTCTGGGAAACTTCTGCTAACTCAACAGCCTCAAACAGTACTCCTGAGTTCAATCCCCGGTATGGCAAAAAAACAGTGCTCAGTGACATTTCTGCTCTGGCCTTTGGCACAAGCGCGTGTGCCCGCCTGTCCTCCAGCGTGGCAGTGGCTGGGATCATCAGAAATCCTGGCTTTGCCATCCACCCGCTGTGCCATGTAGGCCAGTCCTTTAGCCTCTGCCTTCCTCTTACCCAAGACACGGAGACTAGCACATTGTTCCTAAACCACATAATGAATATAAAGCTCCTAAAACAATGGCTGATGTATAGGAACACCATCCAGGTGATTGGCGCTATTGCGCTACTTCTTTATTTAGCTCCTACCTCACCTCTCTGTGCCACGCTGTCCCTCCCTGCCAGCAGTGCCCCACCCAGGGGCCTTCGGGAGGCTGAGACGGCACCTCCCTAACTTGTGGGCCTGGCCCACCTGGGTTCACAGTCTGAGTCTTGCCCCTCCATGACATCACAGAGACCCACCATGACATCACAAACTCTTATCCTATGGAAGCAAAAATGAACTGATGAATTCTACCCCTTCCACCCTGCCTGCCAGTGGTCCCCACACACCCAGATTCGGCAGTCAACTTTGGCCACATCCCATTGTGCAATTCCTAGACACTCACAGGAGCTGTCACGATGGCCATTCTAAATTGCAGAGGCCTCTGGCGATGCTCCTTTGGAGAACCAGGTGGCGACCGCCCTCTGTAGGGCCCCAAAACCAAGCACCAAAATGGAGTTGGCTGGGGGCAGCACTCGCCTTCCTCGGCCTCTCCGCCCATCCTCCAACCCAAGCCAGCCCCTCCCCATGCCTGGTCTGCCTCTGTCCAGCTATGTGTGCAACGGGAGGGCGGTGCCCACAGAGGCAGGAGAGGGAGGGGCCTTTGACATTATATATTCCAAAAAAGAGCTCACCTCCCAGAGCCAGGTCCCTGAAAATCTACTGTCAGCTGTTGCGGTCACTACCATGGTGAGGACTGGTGCCATGAGAGGCCTGCTGCTGCTCAGCCTGTCTGCTCTGTTCTGCTGGGTCACAGGTGAGTCTCGGGGACCCCAGAGTCTGGGGTTCATCCGTGAGGGCACTGACCCCCTGCTCCTCTGCTCTACCCTGCCCACCATTCAGGGTCCAAAACACCCCTAACCCCACCTGATCCCTTTGTCCTGTGCCTCCTGGACCAGATCCTCTGTGACAGGTTCCTTCTACTTCTGGGCTCCATCACCACAGTCCTCAGCCCCAAGAGAGACCCACTCTTCCCACCTGCCCTGGCTCTGTCCGATTCCCCACCCCAAGGTGCCCTGCCTTCTTCTTGGAAGCTGATGTCTGTGTCCCAGGCCAGACCCCTCCAACACGCAGTCCCCCGTCTCCTCCTTTTATCTCTTGCCCTCAGCATGGCTCCTCAGGCATAGGTCTCCAGACCCGGGGTCCTTCTGGGCCTCCACCTCCCTCTCGAGCCCGTGGTAGACGCGGTGCTCAGCGGTGCCCCTTCCTACCTCTGCTTTCCGAAGCTGCAAACCCTCATCCCTATGGGGGCTGCGAGCTTTCTCTATGGCTCCTGTGACCATAGCTGGGATTCCCCATGCTCCTGGGGAGCCTGGGAGTTTCCCTCAGCTTTCAAGGGAGGGGGTGCCGGCCCAGTCACCCTTCGGTGAGGTAAGTTTCATTGAGGCACACACACCAGCCCCTCTTCCCTTGGGCACATCCCTCCTTCACCAAGCTTTGCCTGTCCAAATCTTTAATTAGAAGCAAGAGTCTGAGGGTGCCACCTTCTGCACCCACCCATGTTGGTGAGGTGCCATCTGCCAGGCACTGTTCCTCCCACCCAGAGCTGTAGCAGAGACTTCTACTCAGGACTACCTCTTCCCACACTCCTGGCAGCCTGACTCGGGAAGAGCGCATCCCCCGTGCTGGGCCTGCTGGCCTCGGGTTCCATCTCTGACCGCTGCCAGCGCTGCGGCCCCGTGATCTTTATTTTTCACATTTCTTCCTGTCTCCAAGTCTGTTTCCTTCTCCATGTTCATTCCTTTCTCATGATTTCTTCACATCCCAAGTCTCCCCAGCCCCGCGTCTTTGTTGGTGGATGTGTTCCTCTTGACTCATCCGATGGGTGATGGGCGAAGTGGGACAAGATGTTTAGGGTGTGGGCCCGGCTCAAGCAACAACTCCACCCCCACCCCGCCCACTTGCGGCTCCCACAGTATCACACCTGTGTTCTTTGTGACCAAGCAGGGCCAGGCCACTTGATGGGCCCTGCTCCAACCCCTCTATCCCAGATCAGCTCACCCCAGGTGGTTCAGACATCGGGTCACCTCACACTGTCACCCTGACTTATGTCTCCCCAGCTGACATTCGCTGTCACTCCTGCTACAAGGTCCCTGTGCTGGGCTGTGTGGATCGGCAGTCCTGTCGCCTGGAGCCAGGGCAACAATGCTTGACAACCAATGTGTACCTTGGTAACATCCCCTTCTGAGCTGGGGGAGGGGGCAGGTGGAAAACTAAGCAGGGATTGAGGTCCAGCCAGGGCCCAGACTGCGGGGGAAGAGAATCACAACCACGATAATGCAGCACATGGCCAAAGATGGTTATATGCCAAGCACTGACCTATAGCTTTAGAGGGACTTTTTTTTTCCCTTATATCATGACTGGCACAGTCTGGGGGGGGGGGAGCAGCATGTGGTGCCAGGGATCAAATCTGCGGTCCCTGAAATTGCCTAAGCTTGCCCACAGAGGGACTGTTTTCTGTTTGATTTGGTTTCAGTGTTTTGACAGAGGGTCTCCATATATATCGCTCAGGCTGGCCTCAAACTTTTAATTCTCCTGCCTCAGGCTTCCAGGTGCTGGGGTCACAGGCCAGAGGCATCATGCTCACCTCACAGAGGCACTCTTTCAATGCTCACGATGACCAATATGAGTGCTAATATTATACTGAGCGAATAATCTCAAAAAGAGATTATAAGGTCGGCGAGATGGCTCAGTGGTCTAAAACGCCTGATTAGGAAAGGGACCACGGTTTGATCCCCGGCACCACATGCTGGGCCAGCCCCACTCCCAGGGCAGGCTGAGCAGGCCATATTGAGAGAGAGAGAGAGAGAGAGAGAGAGAGAGAGAGAGAGAGAGAGAGAGAGAGATTGTTGATTGATTATAGGGGTAGGGACATAGCTCAGTGCTGCAGTGCTTGTCAGGCTTACCCCAGAAGCTCTGGGTTCCTTCCTGACTCCAGGGTGAGAGGGGGAGGGGAGGGAACAGAGAGGAGAAGGGAGAGGGGAAGAGGAGGAGGGGAGGAGGGGGAATGGAGAAGGGAGGGCAGAAGGGGGAGGAGGGGGAAGGGAAGAGGAAGACAGGAGAGGAGAGGGGAGGGGAGGATGGGGAGGGCACAGGAAGGGAGGATGGGGAGGGGTAGGAGAGGAGTGGAGAAGACAGAGGTGGAGGGGCGGGCAGAGAGGTGGACAGGAGAGAAGCAGGGCAGAGCAGAGCTGCAACCCCTGTAGCTGGCTCAGGTCTCCCAGCCGGCAGCTGCTAGAGCTAGGGCTGGGTCCCAGGTAAGGAGGTGGCACCTAGAGGCACAGGGTGCAGAGCTTGGTGTCCTCCCAGCTGACCCCCCACACTGGCCCCCAGGGAAGATGTGGGTGTTCTCCAACCTCCGCTGCGGCACACCAGAGGAGCCCTGTCGTGAAGAGTTCAATAAAACCAACCACAAGTTGGGCCTGAACTACAACACCACCTGCTGCAACAAGGACAACTGCAACAGCCTCGCACCCCGGCCCACCCCGGCCCTGGCGCCGCTGCTGCTCACCTCCCTGGCCGGCCTTGGCTTCTGGCTGCTGCACTGAGGCTCCATCACGACTCCCCTCCCCCTACTGTTTGGCCTGAGCCTCTCACCCTGTGTCCCCATGGCCCCTGGCTTCCCAGGATGGTCTCCCTCGGCCCTTCCTATGAAGAGCGGGTCCCAAGTCAAGCAACGGGGCTCAGTGTGACCTCCCTCGGCTCTGTCTTGCCTAAGTCCTCTTCCATTTCCCGCCAGGCCACTCTGGATACTCCACTGGCCTCTGAAGGGCTCCCCACCTTGTCCTGTGCCCTCATTGGGGGTGAACTGGAACCAGGGCCTGGAGTGGGGCTGTCGTCCCGTCCCCAGTGCCAGTCCCCAGGAAAGACCTGAAGACCTCGAGTCCCTGAGGGTTGACTCCCCGAACCATCTACTTATTTCTTCCCATTTTGAGTAATAAATGTCTGTGTCTAATAAGTGGTGCATTTGCTACGAGGAGACCTCAGCGTCAGGCCCCTTCTCTGGACATGACACTTTCAGTACGCTGCCTTCCCCAACAATCCTCAGGGGTATTTCTCTGGGAGACTGGGTTGGCAAAAGGAAGAACAGGTTTTTCAGGCCTCCTTTTTCCCTTCTAAAGTCTGGGGGAGGCACACAGGCCCCAGTGTTTGGAGGAGCAACTCTTTATTCTAAACTGAGGCACGCCCCTGGGATTCTGCCAAGGAAGTGCAGCCTGGCCTGAGGCTCCCCAACAAATGTAGAAGAGGTGCACGAGGCCCAGGCCACTTCCCCTCATCCCTCAGGTAAGACTCTGAGGCCACATCCGGCCTGGTCACTAACTTGGTTATGCAGGCAACCCTCCTACCAGGGACTGACGTTTCCTTTCCCAATTCACCACAGTCCTCCCAAGAGCCAAGCTGCAAGGTGGGTGAAAAGGGGCAAACACAGACAGGCAGGCTCATGAGGGCCTGGTGACCCCCACTCAGGCCAGAGCCTGCTCTCCCATCACCCTCACCCCCACTCCCATGAGCTTCCTTGCTAAGGAGTTGTCTCCCCAGCAACACATTCCTGGTGTCACTGCAGGCAGATCCATCCTCCTCCTTGGGGGTCTGGCTTGAGCGTACCCCTTGAAGCTGAGCCTGTTGCTGGAGCAGGAACCTTCAGATCAGACGCAGCTGGCGGCGGCCTCACATTAACCCTTTAGCATTCCCATCAACCAGAGAGAGATGGAAGTTTTCCAGGCAGCTGTGGAAGAGTCGCCACTTTTAATGGCTCACAGAGGAGCGCTTATCTTCTCATCTCAGATGCCCAGAGCTCCCTTGTCCCCCCACACCACCCCCCAGCCCGCTACCCGACCCACAGTCCTGCCAAAAGCCAGGCCAGGGTGCTGACCGCCGCCGCCAGGACACACGTGGGCGCCAGGGTGCTTGGCAGGGCGCTGTTGCACAGGTCTCCGACACAGCAGTCCCTGTGGGTTGTGAAAATCAGGTCACCCACAGACTCTGTCTCCACTTGATTGCAGCGGTGGATGGCCACGCAGGCTGGCTGGTGCTGCTTCAAAGTCACTGAGGTCAAGAGAGAACAAGGCTGAGGCGGGATCGTCGCCTGGTATGACTCTCACTGCATGAAATGGCAGATAAATCTAAACCATAGAGCAGTCCACACAATAAATTCAACAAGGGGGGGTGGTGCAGGCATGCAATACCAGCACTCGAGAGGCTGAGGCAAGAGGATAGCCTTGAACTCAAGGTCAGTCTGTGCTGCATAGCAGAGACCCTGTCTCAAAAATAATGACCTACCAGGATTCTTCAAAAGTGCTAAGGTCAGCTGGGTATGGTCATGTGGGTCTGTAAAATTCTAGCCCTCAGAGAGGTGAAGACCGGATTTTAAATTCGAGCCCAACCCCAGGGAAATTAACAATTCAGAGATTTATCTAAAAAATAGGGAAGTTCCAAAATTTGGGTGTAGGGGCTCGGGAGATAGCTCTGTGGCACAAGTGCCTGCCTGGCAAGTGCAAGGTTGTGAGTTCGAACCCTGGTCCCGCAAAAAAAAAAAAAGGATGTAATCCCAGTACTGTCAAAAATTAATAAACAAATCTGCCAAGGTCATGAAAAGTAAAGAGAGCACCCCTCACCCCACAGTGTGGAAGGGACTAGGAGATGCAAAAACTAAAGGTGAAGTGGGATCCTGCCTTGTGTCCTGAACCAGAAAAGGACAGGAGTGGGACAACTGGTTCAACACATACAAGTCTGTCTGGCTTCGCCTGTAACATTCCACCTCTGCCACTCCGTGATTTTCACAGCTGCTCTGCAGTTGTGTGAGGTGTTGGCATTCTGCGAGGCTGGGTGAAGTTTATCTTCTCTGGTTTACTTTTGCACCTTTTCTGCCAACCCCAAATAATTTCAAAACAAACACGTGCACGCACCACATACGCACACCACGCACACACGTACACTTCCTCCCGGGGCCTTGGCCAACCCCCGAAAGCTGGGCCGGGTTTTCTCTGGGAGCGAACCAGCCTCTAAGGTCCTTCCCGGGAGCAGAGGAGCGGCTGGGCTGCTCGGCTTGGCGCAAGCCGCAGGGTCGCCAAGGCCGCAGCGCCATCTGCCTGGACCGGGGCCGAGCCTGGGGTGACCGAGGAGGCTGCGGGCTGGAGGGGCGCGGGACTCACGGTTCAGCTTGAGCTGCCCCAGGCCGGCCTGCGGGGTGCGCTCCACGAAGCCGCAGCGCTCGCCCTCGCCGCAGGTTGTCACGCTCTGCGCGCAGCCGCCGCCCGGGCCGCCGCCTCCGCATTCGAAGCACCGCGCGCGGGACCCTGCGGAGGGAAGGGTACTGGGTTCAGGGTTCCGTGGCCCGGCGCGGGTCGGCACGGCCCTGGGTGCCGGTGAGGCGGCCTCCACCTTACCCAAGGCTGCGCCGAGTAGGGCGCAGAGCAATATCCCGACGCATCCACCTCGGGGGCCCATGCCTTGCACCTGGGTCCGCCGCGCCTCGTCCTCCCGCCCACCCCTCCGGCCCTGCTCCGCCGCCTTATATCCCCTGGCCTTGGGCTTTACGGGCCCATAAAAAGGCCGGAAAGAGTCTCTCTCCCCCGGCAGGCGCGGAGGCCCCAGCGGGGCGGGGTGAGGCCGGCGGGTGCTCAGAGCCTCTCCAAAGTCCAAACACCTCTGTCCCCAGTGGGGCGTCCAAGCCTTCCAGGGAGAGGTCCAGGTGGCTCCTGGGACCTCCGTGAGGCCGCATCATCTGGAAGCTGGGTTTTCCTCCTTACTTCTGCCAGATCGACAAACCCTTACAAACTGCTGTGGATATGAAAACCCACATCTTCCACTATAGCTAACATTAAACAGATTGGCCAAATTGAAAAGCGATGCTGCTCTTCTCAATGAGCAGTTGGGCACCAATAGTTATTTTTTGCAAAGCTATGTTTCACTGACATGTAATAGGTCTATTGTTTTTATTGTTAAGCGAATCAACCAATGCCTTTCCTGTTTTAGTTTCTCATGAAGTAAATGCTGATCGAACCCACACGAAGGAAAGCTCTTTGGTGTTTTCAGTAATTTTTAAGGGTAAGAGAGCTGAGTGTGGTGATGAACACCTGTAATCCTAGCTTCCCAGGAAGGATCTCAAGTCTGAGGCCAGCCTGGGTAGCTCAGCAAGACCTTGCCTCAAAATTAAAAGAAAGAAAGAAAGAAGAAATATTTATAAGGGCTGGGCAGGGGCGGGGGAGATAGGTCAGTAGAATAAGCGCTTGTCTAGCAAGTGGAAGGACCTGAGTTCAATCCCAAGTTCCACAAAAATAAATAAATAAATATTAATAAAAGGGCTAGGGGTCCAGTTCAATGTTTGGGTCCTTGCCTAGTTTGTGTGGGACCCTGGATTCAATCTTCAGTACTGAAAAGGGGCAGGGAAAAAAGGAAGGAAGGAAGGAAAGAAGGAAGGAGAAGTTTCTGGTATAAAATTTTTGAAAAGTGCTGCTCAGTGAACATCTGTCTCCCTGGTTCGTAGAGCTGCGCATGATTCTGTGAATGCATCCTAGGCCCTCACAAATGCTACACAAGTGTGACACTCCCAGCCCTGTCCCCAGCCTCCGAAATCCCAGTCTTCCACATCGAGGTTCCTGTCCATTCCTTCCTTATGGCTCCGACCTCAGGGCAATACATCCCTCCGCCAGGGCCTGCTTGCGACTGCTGCCCCCCTCCAAGGTAGTAAAGGCCGCAAGGATAATTATGGGAGGGAAGGTTGAGGCTTGAGGGGATCAAAGGGCTCTGAAGCTGGTGGGGGCGGCCCCTCCTCAGCTGGGCTTTATGGCTGGGTGGGGGTGGCTGGGTGGGATTGTTGGTTCCACACTCTAAGATCTAGGCCAGGGCTGTTTGGGAGCAGGACTTTGGGGGTGGCAGAGAAAACAAAACACAGCAGAGGCAGCCGGAACAGCTGAGGCAGGAACCTAGGCAGGGGGAGGGGAGCAGTGGGGAAGGCAAAAGACGCCATCAGGAGCTGCAGAGGGTGCTGAGCACAGAAGACCCTCCCGGCTAGGGCAGGGAGGGGGCGAGAGACAGGAGAGGAGGGGTGCCGAAGCGGAAGGCCGGCCCGGTGAGTCAGACTGGAGAATGGATGCTGTCACTGTGCCACCCCCAGATTCTCTCCCTAGGTGTGTTCGCCTGCTGCTCCCTCCTGTCACGCTCAGAGGCTCAGGCTCAGCTCTGGGGTGCAGCGCCTGCTCCCCAGGCTCGGGCCTCCCGCAATGGTTGTCTGCAGCGCCGTCCTGTGCTTCCTGTTCCTCTGCGGGGCCCTGGGTAAGGGTGGGTGGGGAGCTCTCAGGGCAGGGGGCCGAGGAACTTGAGGGATGGAAGGGACAGGGAGCTGGCCAGGGCCGGGACGAGAGCGGGGCCCCTGAGGACTGGCCAGCCCACCAGTCAGCTCAGGCAGAAGTCTGGGCTCGCTCTGCTCCGAACCCTTGCCCTCCACTCCTCACCACCCTGGCACTTCTGCCTTCTCTGTTGGGCCCCCCAAGCCAAGTCCTGGTTTCCTGTCTGCCTCTGGTACCAGCTGCTCCTCTTTCTCCTTCCTCGATCCATCTCTGCACCCATCTGTCCTTTGTGTCTCTCACTCTGCGGCTCAGTGTCTCTTGGCTCCTGTTCCCATCTGCGCGCCTCTGAAGCCCTGGCTGCCTCCTGCCTCCACCCGCCTGTTTCTTTTACCTTCCCTGCCTCCCCTGGCTCTGTGTGGGCTCTGCCTCTGGCCTTCTCCTGCCATGATCCCTGCTTACCCACAGGCCTCACCACTCCCCCTGCCCGCGTTCGGCTCCGCTGTTACACCTGCAGCTTCGCCAAGCCCTGCTACCCTGTTTCCACGGAGTGCCAGGACGACGAGGCTTGTGGCGTCAGCGTTGGCACCTCAGGTAGGACTCTGACCCGAAGGCCTCTCCTGTCGGTCCCTGTGTCCATTCTTCCTTGCCTGCTGCCCCACATTCCTCCTTTGTCCCACAGACCAGAATGAGGTCATCGAGCGGAGAGGCTGCCTCCCCCGGGCCCAGTGCCCTCTCCCAGGCCGTGCCACCTACTGGTCACGCTCCTACATGCTGCGCCATCAGTGCTGTGAACAGGACTTGTGCAATGTGGCCTCCTCAACCCGGCAGCTCCCTAGCCTTCTGCTTGTCACCCTGGGCCTCCTTGTGACCAGCTTCGCCTGGGCCAGCCGCCTCCTCCACTAGGGCCTGTGGATCTGGGGCCCTCAGGGCAGGGCTCCTCCACCCTGCAGTCCCGCACGGACACCTGAGACCTGCCCAACAGCCTGATTTGCACAAAGACCGTAGGTACCTGGGCCCAGCAGCCTGCAGATTCCTGTGGGCACTGCTCCAGTCCCTGCAGATATCCGCCCAGGGCCCAGTCACGCAACCCCAAACCTATGTCTTTTCTAGATGCCTGGTGCTGATGTCCCCTCTCATCCCCAGGTCCCTGGCAAGGTAGCCACTTTGATGAGATTGTAGGTCCCTGGCAAGAGGGCAGAAGGGACCCTGGGCAGGGTGCCAAGCAGAGCCTGGCTGGGAAAGATGTAACTTGGTAGACTGCGTACTCAGAAAGGAGAGACTCAGCTTTAGAGCTATAAAAAGTATATTTAATAAAAGGGCCATCTGTAAGCCCAGTGATGTGAGGCAGTGTGTGTGTGTGTGTGTGTGTGCACATGCGTGTGTGGGCGTGTATCTGTGTGTGCATGCATACGTGGACAGGTGTGCTGTGTAGAATGAGCCACAGCTGCTTGGTGGGCTGGGCTGTACTGCTGGAACCAGAACCCTGCAACCGCCTCGTTTTTCCAGCTGTATCATTCACATTCTCCTTCCTGCCAGCATCCTGGCTCAAGCCACTGCAGTGTGCCTGCTCTGGGCGAGATTTCCGAGAAAGCTCTTCTTCGCTGTGAGGCCGGGGCTAGAGCCAAGACTGTGAAGCCTGCCGGGCCGGGCGGCCTGTGAAGGGTGTGACCTGGAGTCCAGCTCAACCTGCCCAACAGTGGGGCAGCCTGTTGGGAACACCAGTGCTTTTCCCCATCTCGCCAACCCAGACTCATCCGGGGCTCCAGACAGGACACGTGACAGCCCCTGTGGGCACAGAGAAAGGCGCGACCTCTGGGTTGGGTGCAGGGCAGTGGTGCGCCAGGAGTCAGAGGCAGGATGCTGCCCAAGCCCTGACTGCCACCGCGGCGGAGTCCCAGAGCGCGGAGGGGAGGGGAAGTGTGTGCGCCTCGGATAAGGAGCACGCCCAGGGGCCATCGCAAGCGCCCCCTTCTGACTCAGCTCCCTCTGCCTCCATCTGAGGCAATCTTGGGTCTGATTAGGTGCTGGCTCTCCTTAGCGTCTCTTCCTCAGGAGCTCGCCGCTTAGGCAGGGCAAGGCCTGGGCGCTGTCGACTCCGTTCATTTTCTCTGTCCTGTAATTCTCCCGCTGGTGCCTCTGTATTTCTCTGTCTCCTCCCTCTTCCTCTGACTCGAGTCTCTTCACGTCCCTCTTTCTCAGTTTCCCGGAGTGTGTCGTCAGCTCCCCCTATGCCGGATACCTCCTGTGGTCCACATACCTGGGTTTCTTTATCTCTTCCCTGCCCACCCCACCTTTCTTAGCCCCCCACAGCTAGCCCAGGTTCCCCGCAATGTCAGAGTACTTTGTGCTCAGCACCCCCCTCCGCTGCCACTTTGAGACAGGAGACCACACCTTTTTGTAAGGAGCAACATGGAACAATACACCGCCTTTCCTTGAGCCCCTCCCATCCCCCCACACAGCTTGGTGGCTGCTGAAAGCCAGCTGGACAGCCAGCCCCTCCCCGCTCTCGTCCTCTATGTGCCAGATGGTGGGGAACCAGCAGGTCACACTTGCCAGCAGCAGATATCACCAAGATCATCTGGTCTTGTGGGCAGGTGGGCTGTGGGGTTTGCAAAGCAGGGAGTCAGATTAAGGACAGCTCTTCTGCACCTCCTCGGGAACCAGGACCCCACTCCCATCTGGTCCCATCATCCCCCCTTACCCCTTAAGCCTGTGTCTCCTTTTGTTCCTTACCAGAGATGGGCCAAGTGGATGTTCTCGTAGACCTGGATTTCAGGTTTGAATTGAGGAACTGGGGCATCTGGGGAGAAGGGGCATAAGGTGTACAGAAGTCAGCGCACGGATGAGAGCTGGGTTCCTACCACCCCTTCCCTGTTGGAGACAGGGCGGAGGCCAGATGTGGATGAGGGTCTCACCTGGGCCCCGGACACCCTGGGCCCTCCGACTCCAGAGTACGATGCTGAGGGCCAGGATGGTGATTCCCTGGCCCACCGTGAACAACAGCATCAGGACCCAGGGCACGTCCCACCCCGTGGCAGGGACACAGGGCGATGGATCCACGGAGGCTGGGAGACAAGAGGGACAGGAGGGGAGCAGCAAGGGCCTGACCCTGAGCCCCAAAGAGAGGCTCCCCCAGTCCAGGGGTCTCTTCCTGCGGAAGAGTTCCGCACTTCCCTGCCCCCCCAGTATCCTCTATCCCTCTTTGCTCCTTTCCAGGGTCCTCCCCAGACCTCCTACGCCAACATCAGTAGAGAATGGCGGCGCTGTCCTGCTGCACAGGGACACTAACTGCAGGGCACACCGCCAGCCACCACTGCTTTGGTTGTGACTCCCCTTTCCAAGAAATCTAAGGTGGTTTCCACGTATTTATTCCTCTACCCAGCTCCTTTCCAGGCATTGCTGGGTCTCACCGTGCGCCCCCGGGCATTGTATTTAGCAGTGAGGACATAGAGGGCGATACCCACCCCATGCCCACCTCAGGCCTTGGTTTCCTGAAATAACAGCCACTTGCTCCTCCTCCGCACGGCCCATTGCGCGGCTGCCTTGTGCATGGCTCCTATTTCCTTTACTACTGGGGATTGAACCCAAGGCCTTCACACATAGCTATATCCTCAGCCCTTTTTACTTCTTTGTTTTGAGATAAGGCCTTGCTAAATTGCCTATTCCAGGCTCAAATCTGTGATTCTCCCACCTCAGCCACCCAGAGTTTTGGGGTTGTAGGTGTGCACCCCCATCCTGGCAGTACCGGGACTTTTTTTTTATCTGCAGAACAAGTCCTTCTCCCTTCACTATCCATGGGCCATGGTAGCACCAGTGCGTATAGCCTTTGTTCAAAAGACGACTCCCTCAGCAATGATTTTTGTGTTCTTCCTCTCTGCTAGGGGACATTGTGCACAAAATCATAGATTGTCCTATTTATACACAATGGTGTATTTTCCTAAAATACAGTCTTCACTGGCTTAAGCAACGCCGTTTTGCTGTGGACTCAGCCAACATCAGCAATGGCCTGCTCCACCACCAGTCACCTTGGGCTGGCTTGGTTCACCTCCCCTGCCTCCTCCCAGCCAACAGGAGGAAATCCCTCCCTGTCTCCTTCCTCAGTTTACCTGCCAGGCCGAAGCTGATGACTTTGTCCTGGGGCAGGAGGCAACGGATGACTCTCGGTCTTCGGGCCCTGGGCTCAGGGTGTCCCTCCCTGGGACAGACCAGGAGCAGCGCAGCCCCATCGCCCCAGAAGGGCCGCGCATGCCCTCTCACGGACCCTGAACCCTCCATCCAGACGACAGAGTCCAGACGCCTGGCAGGGACCGCAGAACACAGGAGGACAGAGCAGGATGATCCGTCCGGAGCCCTTGATGTGAACTGGGAGCCTGTGGGACGCGGGGGCTGCTAGCGCCTTCCCTGGGCCTGCCCAGTCCACACAGCCCCAGACGGCCATGTCACACTCACCTTTGAGCAGTGAGACATCATACACCCTCCAGTTCTGGTACTCCAAGTGCTGACCCTGCATGGTGCACCAGTACCGGCCAACATCTCCGTCCTTGAACTCCTCCAGCCACAAAGAGTAGTTTCCCAGGAGTTTGAGCCTGGGCTCCCTTCTGGTTTGCCCAAGGTGTGGGGCTGTGCCGGACATCTGGACTTGGGCCACCAGAGTAGTGGATGTGCCTGCCGCAGGGCTGTAGAACCAAGACAGGAGTCGATCCCCACGCAGGACGTGTGGTAAGGGACACGGCAGCTCCAGCGCTTCCCCTGAGACCACGTAGATGGTCTGGACGTTGTCTGCAGGGAGAAGGTAACGTGGGGCCAGGACCTCCATCATATAGAAAAACACCGCATGACCTCTAAGCCCGGTTTCCCGCCCCACCAGGGTCCTCCTAGCACTGACTGGCTATGCACATTTCTCAAGTGACAGCTACCAAAGCAAGAGAAGTGGAGCGTGTGAGGCTGGTCCTTCCCTCTTCTGTAGCCGGTGAGAGGAGCCGCAAGTGCCAGGGTAGAGTGACATGTTTGGCAGATGCTCCAGGCTCTTGCTACATTTACTCACTTGTTTTTAATTTTCATTTATTTATTTTGGTGGAACCGGGGTTCAAAGTCACGACCTTGCATTTGCCAGGCAGGCACTTGCGTCATGGAGCTATCTCCCCAGCCCCTTGTTTTTATTTTCTAAAGGAAACTGCCTGCAGTCCCGCAGTCCTAAAGGAAACTGCCTGCAGTCCCGCAGTCCCGCAGTCCCGATCCTCATTGCCTCTGGGTCTTCCCCAGTGCTAGAGGCAGGGAGAGGTCAGGTGGGGTCAGTCTGTCCTCTTGAGTCAGAGCTCCGGCTCCAGGCTCCCTCCCCAACCTTGCAAACAGCTGAGGAATCTCCCACCTCTTGCTCCTTACCTACAGCAGCCTGGGAGGGGCCACATAGGGACAGAAGGAGGACAAGTAAGACGGCCATGGGAGGAGGGCCTGCGGCGGAGTCCTCTTGCTCCAAGGCCTGGTATTCCCCCCCCTCCCCGAGGAAAGGAAACTGTGCAGATAAAGGCCTGCACTGCACTGCCGGGGCTGGGCAGCAAGGGCTGCTGATGGAACCAGAGTCCTGGGGGAGATAAAACGCAGTTGCATGTCTGCTGGGGGGAGAGGGGCCACCTTGCTGTTCCAGGGGCTGGGACAGCACCAAGTCCAGGCTGCTCCCAAGTGGAAGAGGGCCTAGCTGCTCACTCCCATGAGTCCGGAAGTACATTCTCTGGTCTCTCTCCTCCATCCCTAAGAGGGGCCGGCCCTGAGCCAGGAGCTGCATCTTTAGGAAGCCTAGCACAAGACCGTATGCCCAGGCAGTGGTGCAAAAGTGATCCGGAGTAAGCACACTGCCTGGCACCCCACAGGCCTCCTCAGAACCCTGGGGGAGCACATCATGCCACTGCTCCAGGAGAGCGACTTGCCTTGGGGTCTGGATTACGCACAGAGTCATCCCTCTTCTCTAGGAGGACGCTTAGTCCAGATCTAATATTGTATAATCTGCTATTTGCTTCCTAAAAAGTTATTTTTGCAGTTGTAGGAATTGAACCCAGGGCCTCCCACATGGTAAGCAAGTGCTGTACCAGTGAGCTACACATTCCCCCACCGTTCTTTTCTTTCTGTTTTTTTTTTGGGTGGGGGGCAGCTCAGCCCACCCTGGGGTGGGGGCGGGGCTGGCGCAGCCTGTGGTGCTGGAGATTGAACCACGGTCTCTGTGCCCTTGCCTAAATTTGCCTAAGCAGGCGTTTAGACCACTGAGCTATCTCACTGGCCCTCTTTGCGTGTGCGCGTGCACGCGTATGTGTGTGTGTGTGTGTGTGTGTGTGGTAGAGGGTCTCGTTATACAGCTTGAACTCATAGTGATCCTCCTGTTTTCAGCCTCCCCAGCGCTGGGATTACTGGCCTGCGCTGATGCCACATCTGGTGTCCAGGATAGAACCCCAGTCCCAGAGCTTACCCAAGCACTTATCCCCTGAGCTGTCTCACCTGCCCTTACATTCCCCCACTTTTGTTTCTGTCTGAAGACTATCTGAGGTGCACCTGGGTAATACATATATTTGCACCATGGAATGCTGGACAACAAAAGAGAATGAGGGGCTGGGGAGATAGCTCAGTAGAATAAGCGCTTGCCTGACAAATGTAAGGGCCTGAGTTCAATCCCCAGTTCTGCCAAAAACAAAACAAAACAAAACAAAAACAAAAGAGAATGAACAAATCGTAGTGCCTTGTAGCTGAGTAAGGAAGCCAGACACAAAAGAATATGCGTTGTACGATTCTTTATATAAAGTACAAAAATGCTAGCTAAGCTAATCTTTGGGGTGGGCAGCTCAGACAGTGGCTAGCCCTGGAGAGCAGTCAGGACCCGGCGCAGGCCAGGAGGTCCTCTGGACATTGTCATGCGTTGTTCCTGATCTGGATACTGATTACTTGGTATATTCCATTGGTGCGTTTTCTTGTCTATGTATTTACTTCAGTGAAAAGCTTGAGTTTGTATATTATGTAGGTCAAAGGAACGAAGAAAAATAAAACAAACCCGAGTGTTAAGAAATAGCATATTACTTGGTGGGTATGGAGACACAGGTCTATAATCACAGCTCCTGGATCCCAGCTGCTTGGGAGGATGAGACAAAAGGTCACACATCCCACGCCAGCTTTGGCAACTTAGGGAGACTCTGTCTCAGTTTATGAAATGAGAAGGGCTGGGGGAGTAGCACCGTGGCCGTGTCCCCAGGTTCAGTCCCCAGAACCCTCTTCCTATACACATTTTAGCCATAAATCGTCTATGCCTTGGATGTGTGTGGGTATGGGTGCGTGTAAACAGGGTCTTGATATATAGTTCCGGCCAGCCTTGAACTCAACTCGTTGCCTCAGTCTCCCAAGTGCTGGAATTACCAGAGCATGTTATTATAGCCAGCTAAGTAAGGTAGAAATTTTAAGAGAGTCACCCAGGGATGTCCTTTGAGGGAGGTAGTACAGAAGATGAGAACACATCAAAATTGTGGTTCAGGGCTGGTCAAATGGCTCAGCAGTCTACAGCGCCTGCGTCGCAAAGTTTAGGCCACCGCAGGGACCTCGGCTCAATCCCAGGCACCACATGCTGCACCAGCCTTCACCCCCAAGGGCAGCCTGAGCTGGCCATAACACAAACAAATAAATGAGGTTTAAGAAAGTAAAATAATAAAAAAAAAAAAAAAAAAAAAACCTGTGGTTGAAAGGGCTGGCAGTATAGCTCAGCGGAGTAAGCACTTGCTTAGGGAAGTGCAGGGGCCAGGGTTCGATTCCTGGCCCCACCTGCCACGCTGGCCCCACTCTCGAGCGTGCTGAGCCAGCGATGAATCCAGGCACGGTGGCACACGCCTGTATTCCCAGCACTTGGGAGGCAGGAGACAGGAAGATCAGTATGAGTCAGAGCTTCGTAGGGAGACCCTGTACAAGAAAAAAAAAAAAACAAACAAACAAAACTGTGGCTGAAGGTGCACCTGAAGAAGGCCAGGCCTGAAGATGCGGTGCGAAGGCCAGGTCTGCAGGCCTCCTAAGGAATAAGCAGCAGCTGGAGAATTATACTGTAACTAGCGCCACTTGGTCCAGTGGGTACAGACAAGCGTCAGACATCCAGGTGGTGACCAGAACATCTGGACCCGTCCCTTCTGAAGACGTTTTTGCTCTGTGTTAGACATTACAGATAGACTAAGGTTAATAATGCTCGCTGTAGATACTTTGCTATGTTTTTCACTTCCCTGCTGGATCAACATTAGCTAAGCAGCAACGTTGTAATCTTTTAGGTTGATTATAGTTTGACCCATGTTGTACTCATCTCATGATTTTGCTCTATAAAACATTCTTGGAAGAGTGGCTTTTATGTTAGCTTCTTTAGGGATCCCTCTTATCTCTCAGGAGCTCTTAATAAACCCTTCCCACTTTTTTTTTTTTGTTCCAGGACTGGGGATTGAACTCAGGACCTTGCAGCTATTTCCCCAGCCCCTGAACGATTTTTTTGGCAGGCTCAGGCTGCCTTTCCAGTGGGTCTGCGGATAGAACCACCAGGATTGCCGGAATAAGCACTTACCACTGAGCTATGCTGAAAGCCCCCCAACCTTCCTGCTCTTAACCTTTGTCCTTTGGAACAAAGGAACTGATCCTCTGATAATGGGGAGGGTACAAAGTCCGAACATCAGACATCTAGCAGGTTGGGAGTTACATTTTTTTGTAACTCTCCTTCTCCTTCTCCTTCTTCCATTTCCATGTAACTCTTCCTCTTCTTCTTGTCTTTTTTTTTTTTTTTTTTTATAATTTTTTATTTTATTTATTTATTTATTCATTCATTCATTCACTCAGTCATTCATGTTATGGCTGGCTCAGCCTGCCCTGGGGGTGGGGCTGGCGCAGCATGTGGTGCCAGGGATGGAACCATGGCCCCTGTGGTTGCCTAAACTTTCCTAAGCAGGTGCTTTAGACCGCTGAGCCATCTCACTGGCCCCCTTCTTGTCTTTTTGATACAGGGTCTCCCTATGTGCTTTAGGCTGGGCTTGAGCTCACTTTGTAGCCTAGGCTGGTCTCGAATTCATAACAATGATCCTGCCTCAGCCTCCTGAGTGGTGGCTTGGCTACATTTCTTCCCTCCTTCCTTTCTTTCCTTCCTCAGGACCTTGCACTTGCCGGGCAGGCACTGTGCTGCTGAGCTATATTCCTATATATATATATATATATGTATATATATAAAATATATATAATATATAATATATATATATTATATAATATATATTATATAATATATATATTATATGATATATAATATATATAATATATATTTTATATAATATATAATATATGTATAATATATATGTTTATTTAATTTTTATGTTTTAGGGAAGGGTCTACAGGGTAGGGTGTTGAAGGTCTCACTACTACATCAGACTCGTAGTGATTCGCCTGTTTACAGCTTTCCAAGAGCTGGGATTACAGCTGCACGCCACCACACCCAGTTTCAATTGCTGGAGTGCGGCAGGCACAGCAGGCCTGGGAATTGAACCCCTGCCCTTGCGCCTGCTTGCGGGTGCTTTAATCTGCTGAGCTATTTGGCCGGGCCTCCATACATATTTCTTTCTTTTCGTATTTTAGTGTAGGCTGTACAGGGTCCACATGGTCTCACCACACAGATTGGATTCTCCTGTTTTCAGTTTCCCAAGAGCTGGGATTACACGCATGTGCCACCACGCCCAGTCTAAATCCCCTCTCAGCGTGCCCCGGGGGTGGGGGGTGGGCGCGGCAGGCGGGGAATCGAATCTGCCTAAGCAGGTGTTTTAAACCACTGAGCTATATGGCGGGCCTCAGATATATTCATTTCTTGATATCTTGTATCTTGTAGCTTTTGTTAAGGGCTCCTAATCTTTCTACTATCACTCGAAAGTAAGTGACAGGGAAAAAAGGTTTAGCTATTCTTGACAATTTTCTAACTTCCCGGGTCAAAAGCCTCCAAACGCTTTCTGGCCATTGCTGTACCCGTAGGTGCAACGGAGCGAAAACTTTCGCAAGGAGCGCTGAAGACGTCTGGACGCCGCGAGGGGCGGAACTAGTACGTGCTGACGTCAGGGGCACGTAGCTCTTCTGAGGCGGGTAAGGGCGGGGCCGGCGGGGGGACCTGCTGCTGCGAGAGCAGCGGCCCAAGCTGGGGCTATGGCGAAGCTGCTGAGTTGTGTCCTAGGACCCCGGCTCTACAGAATCTACCGGGAGAGGGACTCAGAAAGGGCCCCGTCCAGCGTCCCCGAGACTCCAACTCCAGTCAGTAACCCCCCTTCCAGCTCCTGGGTGAGTCGAGTTCCCCCCTGGCCAAGAACTTGGTACGGTCCAAGCCTTTCCCGGCCTTCGCTCTCCAGAAGTGTCCATTATTGGAAGGCAGTGGTGCTTGCTTGTCAAGCTAGTTGTCCAAGAAGTCTGCGCCGTTTGTGCTCCCTGGGTCAAGTCACGCCTGTGATCCGGCCGCCTCCTCTCCTTAGCCCTGTTCGAACACCTTTTTTTTCATTCCGACTACTAGCCCTTGCTTGTTCCCCCGGCGCTCAGCCCGTCTGTTATGGTTCGCGCCGCTTCTAGTTGAGTCCTAAGCCGTGCCGAGACCCTGCTGCACTGGCCGCAGTCTCGCCGTCAAAACTCCTAGCTTCTTCCGTGGTAGCTGTGGGTGCCTTCCCTGGCCGTACTTAACTTCCCTTTAACTCGCCTTGAATTTCAAAATGACTTCTCCCTAGCGCATATCTATCTTTCCTTTACCCCCCACCCCGCAACCTCGCCCTAGGGGAGATCCCAGAGGCCTCTCTTGGACCTGCTGCTGGTAGTATTCCCAGCTGTTCCCTCCCTTTGCACTGGTGATCTCAAATTATGTTTCCTAATCGAACCTCCCAACCCTGGCCACATTCTCAGGCTTAACCTATGCTCACTTCTGTAGCTCTTCTCCCCTGGAAGTGTCATGGAGTCAGTCACCTGTCACCTGCTCTCCTCTGTACCTGCTCCCTGGAGAAGGAGCAAAAGTCGCTTTCACTTTTGTTTCGAAGTCCAGAGCCTTGTGTTTGTTTTCCTGGACAGGGGAGGGAAGTCAGGCTGCGAATTGGGGTGAGGAAGAGTGGATTCAAGAAGGGTAGAAACAAAGGGCCCATATTAGCACTTCCAGGGGTTGGGGGGACCTGTCATCAGATAGGATCCTTAATGCGGCCATCTGTTTTTGCAGGATACCTATTACCAGCCCCGTGCCCTGGAGAAGCATGCAGACAGCATCCTGGCAGTGGTACGTCTGCCCTGGCGTTTGCATCTCACTGCATCTCTTCAGCCCAGCTACCCTCCTGAGTGGGGAGCAAGACATTGCACCTGGGGGTGGGGATGCTCAGGGCTCTGCGCAGGCCTGACTAACACAATGCACACTAACACACTCCCCGGGGTGCATGCTGGTGCTTCCCTTTGGCATGTAGCGTAGCTTTCTCTGGGGCAGCCTGAGCCCTGAGGAAAACATGTTTACCCTGGGGGCCATCTGCAGGTGCTCAGCCCTGCAGTCCCCAGTGACCTGTCCTCCCTGGCAACTAACCTCTTCAGCTGCAGAGAAAGCTGTTCTCTCTGGCAGGGTTCCTATGGTGACGTTTGCGCATCTCTTGAGGACCAGGGCAGGGGCTGTGCTGAGCAGGGTCAATTGAAAAGGTTTGCTGAATTTGAGTAGATGGAGAAAGTAGCCCTGAAAAGTGATGAAATTATGCCTGGAGGCAACCAGAGGACTATGGCAGAGCCTATGCGTAATTTTTTCAACTCCATTATGCTCTGACACAGTGCAGTTGAGTAAATCTCGAGTGCCTACTGTGTGCACGAGGGCACGCACAGGATAAGTGCTTGCTACGCTGTTCCTCGGGTTACTCACCTTGCTCAGAGCCTAGGCCTGGGGAGGGCAGGCCTGTGCCTGTGCGCATGCACCTGTCTGTGTTGGTGCACATACGTGTGTGCACACTCATCGCCTGTCCCTGTCTCTCTGCTGCAGGCTTCAGTCTTCTGGTCCATCTCTTACTACTCCTCTCCCTTCGCCTTCTTCTACTTGTACAGGAAAGGTCAGTGTGGCTCGGGAGGAGGTGGGCAGGGGGTGGGCAGGCTTTTTGCAGATGGCCGGACCTCTGAAGAGAAAGCACTGCCTGTGACACTGGCTTGGCTTCCTCTTCCCTCTGAGGACATCCCAGGAGAGGCTGGGATGGAGGCTCGAGCTGAACTGAGAGGAGGAGCTGAGTAGGTAGCAGAGAGCCGCTCACACTGTCCCGTCTCCCTTAGGTTACTTGAGTCTGTCCAAAGTGGTGCCATTTTCTCACTACGCGGGAACACTGCTGCTACTGCTGGCCGGCATCGCCTGCCTCCGAGGTAGGTGGAAAGTGGCCCGTTTGCATGCACCCCCACCTCTGGGTAAATGTTCAGGACTTTGTGTAAATGTAGTTTGAGGCTGGGCCATAAGGGGGAGTAATTAAGAATGGTCTAAGACATGACTGTCTTGTATGGGCCTTACACCTTAAATATGAAAAAGTAACAGAAAAGTTTGCTATTTTCTTTTTAAAGCATTTTTTTGTTAGTACATGTTTGCAGTACTTAATGATTTTATTCACTGTAGCAAATTAGGCATTAGCTGTTTTCTTTTTTTTGTCTTTTTGAGACAGGGTCTCGCTATGCAGTTCATGCTCACTTTTGTAGCCCAGGCTGGTCTCGAACTCACAGCGATCTTCCTGCCTCAGCCTCCCAAGTGCTGGGATTACAGGTGTGAGCCACCACGTCCAGCTGCGTTAGCTGTTTTCTAGAAAAGATAAATATACCATGCACTATACATACACGTATGTTCGCACACCCATTTGCTCCTTTACACACACACACACACACCCCCCAGAAATTTCTGTACACATGTAAATGATATATATGTGCAAGAATATTGCAGACCATGTTATTTGTAATAATCCTAAACTGAAAACACTTATTTTTTACTTTTTTATTTATTTATTTTTTTTAAATTTTTTTTTTAAATTTATTTATTTGTTTGCTTGTTGTGTTTGTTTGTTTCTTTATTTTATTTATTTTGTGGCTGGCTCAGCCTGCCCTGGTGGTGGGGGCTGGCGCAGCATGTGGTGCCGGGGATCGAACCGCAGTCCCTGCAGTTGCCTGAGCTTTCCTAAGCAGGCGCTTTAGACCACTGAACCATCTCGCCGGCCCTACTTTTTTAAAATTTAATTTTATTTTATTTTTCTTAAACCTCATTTGTTTGTTTGTGTTATGGCTGGCTCAGCCTGCCCTGGGTGTGGGGCTGATGCAGCATGTGGTGCCGGGGATTGAGGTGCAGTCCCTGCGGTTGCCTAAACTTTTCAGTGCAGGTGCTTTAGACCACTGAGCCGTCTCGCCAGCCCTGAAAACACGTTTAATAGCTAGCACAGAGCGCTGCCCGGCAGTGCAGATCAGCGAGTTGTAGCTGCACTTCATGCAGATGAGCCTCACAAAGTACCCGTGCTGGGAGGACACTGTGCGCAGCTGAGGTGTGCCGGTGCGCTTCCACAACATTGCCTTCATGGGGATGTGGGCTGAGAGCATGGCTGCTGGAAGGCCCGCGAGCTACTGTACAGGTGGCGGCGGACAAGTATGGGGAAGACCCCCAGTGCGGGGGAGCCGGCCTTGCTCTCTTCCTTGGCCCGGGGCATAGTCTTATGAACGTTTGCTTTGCTTTCTTCTTCTCCAACGTGGTACTGAAGATGGGACCCAGGGCCTGTGCTGAGCTACATCCTCAGCCCTTTCTGTTTATTTTGGGACACGTTCTCGTTAAGTCGCTGCGTAGCCTGTGCTAGGCTGCAGTTTGTGACCCACTGCCTCAGCACTGGGGTGACAGGTGTGTGCCACCACTTCCAGCTTGCTTTGCTTTTTTGAAAAAGCATAATGTGTTTTGTATTCATATGTTCTGTTTCACAAAAATAAAAAAAAAGAAAGGTTAGGCCAGGCACGGTGGTCCACATAAGTAATCCCAGCACGGGGGAGGCCGAGGCAGGAGATTACCTTGAGTCTGAGGCTGGCTGGGCCCGCATAGTAAGTTAAAGCCCAGCTTGAGTTACTGAGCAAGGTCTTGTCTCAACGAGCAAACGAAACATCTGGAAGGAACTACAGTGCTCGTGCTCGTGGTGCCACTGTGGATAACTTGTCTATAAAATGACTAAAGCATTGCAGTTGAGTTGGCAACACCATTGGAATCCCCCCATTCCTGTCTTCTTTCACCGGAAGGAACTGTTGTCATGTGGGGAGGTTTTATTCTGGTGCACATTTCTTGCCAGGTCTTGGAATGTATGAGCTATAGTGGGAATCTATAAGCAGTAGTGTTGCGTGTGCATCTTACCTGGTTGGCGTGAGTGCCGTTGCTCTGCGCAGGTCGTCCTGTGGCGTGTTGAGGGGCTCATCGTCATGCCATGTGGAGTGCTGTCCCTGACGGTGTGGAGCCTGCTAGCTTGTTCTGGCTTTATTGTCTCTGCTGCACTTCCTCTGTCCAGTTTCTCATCCCCTCCTCACCCCCACAGGAGCGCCAGCTCCCCGAGGCAGGGCTGCAGGCCTCACTTCCTGTGTGTCTCCTGTGGCAGGATGGGCCTGGCACACACCTGCCAGGTCAGGGAGGACAGAGGGTAGGGTCAGGGGTCCTCTGCAAGGAAGGAGGGTGGATGGTGCCCCCGAGGGAGCAGTGCAGTGATGGGGTGGGAGAAAGGCAGGAGAGGACAGCGTAGCAACTGGACGAAGGCAAGAATGGACCTGTGGCCGGGCGTGGTGGCACATACCTGTCATCCCAGCATTCCAGAAGCTGAAGCAGGAGGATCACTGAGAGTTTGGTCAGCCTGGGCTGCATAGTGAGTTCAAGGCCATCCTGTACTATTTAGCAAGACACTGTCTCAAAAAGCAAACAGACAACAACAAAAAGAACAGGCCCAGGAAACAGGAGGACGGACTCTTGAGGATCAGAAACCATGCTGGGTGGAGATTTTGAAGGGGAGGAAGAGGAAGAAGGAAGGGTGCTTGGCCACCGTAGGAAGGCAAGTGGTCGGGGCTGGAGGCTGTGGAGCCAGGTGGCGTGCTTAGAGCATCCAGGGAGCGTGCGCACTAGGCACCTGGCGGGAAGCCATGGGGGCCCAAGTCAGCAGGGGCTGTGTGATGGTGTGTTCACAGAGACGGGACAAACAGTCTGTGGTGGGAGCTTGTGTGTCTTATCAGGGAAGAGACGAGGACGCTGAGGAGAATCCTGGAACCGGTGGTCAGATGCGGAGGAGGGGATCCACGGTCCTGCATCACAGGCCGTTCTCTCTCGTTGCTCCCCGCAGAGTGTTCTGCCTGCCTTGTCCTTTTCCTACGGCGCCCGGCTGCCCAGTGTCCCTCATGCTTGTTCCTGTGCTCTCTCCGCCAGGCATCGGCCGCTGGACCAACCCCCAGTACCGGCAGTTCATCAGCATCTTGGAAGCGGCACATCGGAACCACTCTGCAGAAAACAAGGTGAGCAGTGCCAGGAGAGGCACCAGGCACGCTGCACCCCAGCTCTGGCTCAGCCCCTGCAGGAGGAGGCGCGGCAGACGGTGTGCTTAGTCCCCGCCACCCCGGGTTGGCCTGTGCCCCTCGGCCGATGGCCTGCCCTCCCTGCCCCCTTCCCTCCTCCCAGGTCTATCTGCAGGCATTGCCTGAGTGTGGGCTCGTTAGAGGAGGGTCATCTTCTGTCACGACAGCTCCACTCTGTGTGCTTTTGCCGCACTCCTCAGACCTCACTCACTCTGTTTGGGAAGGGACAAGAGGAGCAGGTGTGGCCACTCCTGTGAGTGGCAGTGCAGCGTGGCGCCAGGCAGAAGCAGCCAGGGCACGCTGTCCTTAAGGCTGTGCCAGCCCCGCTGGTGCCGGAGCGTGATTATCTTCGGGAAGGGACCACAGCTCCCCATAAAACCTCTTCCTGTTGCGAGGCTTTCCGGCTTCACACAGCCGTGAGCACCGTCATCACGCGGAGCGTTGCTGCACCCACTATTACGGAGCATGTAATTGAATGCTGTGGCATGCTAGGCCGCTGTTGGAGGCGCTTGGCCTGTTGTAGGTGCCCCCAATCTTCGCTGAGACCGAGTGAGGTGGCACAATTACTCTTTGTGCATCTGCGGAGATAAGAGGCAAAGATGATTAAGTGACCCACGTGGAGTCCCAGAGCCGAGAAGTGGCTGGGTCCGGGCGCAGATCCCTAGGTCTAAGCAAAGCCTGGCTGAGACTGGCTTTTCTGCATTTGGATTTGTCATTTACATATTTGTATAATTTTGCTGTTGCTCTCTTTTAGTCAAGTTATTTTTGAAAATGTCAAAAGATTTCTATGACAGAAAGTAACAAAACAACCCTCAAAATAGAGAGCTGGGCACTCTGGGAGTGGGGCAGAAGCCCACAGAGAGCTAAGGCTTGGCTGGAACTGCCTGCAAGGGGTGTGGACAGACCTGCCATGACTGGAAGTGTGGGTGGGCTTGTGGCAGTGCTCAGGGGTGAGCAAGGGGTGCCAACAAAGGGGGCCATCAAGGCTGCATTGAGCAAGAGACCCCAGGGCAGGGACTCCCTCTTGAGCTGCCCTCCTTTCCTGCCGTGGTGGTAGCCGACATCCGTTTGCTCTGAGAGCGAGGCAAGGGTCAGGTGTGAGCAGCCCACGGAAACACCAGCTGTCCTCTGAGGGGCTGTGTCTCAGGATGCTGGGGCCGATGGCCAGGAGCACCCGCCTTGCTGGACTTTCTGGTGCTGCCGGGGCTCTCAGCTGGAGCCAGAGACTGCAGGCCAGGCTGGGGCCATGTGCGTGGGACAGGCCCCAGGGTGGGCAGCAGCACCCACTGTGCTCACGCCCTTCCTCCCTTTGTGCCCACTTTCTCTCCCTGCCCACCACAGAGGCAGCTTGCCAACTATAACTTTGACTTCCGGAGCTGGCCTGTGGACTTCCACTGGGAGGAACCCAGCAGCCGGTGAGGCCCAGCCCCTGGGGCTCTGGGGCACGATCCCTGTACCCCAGGTACTGACCCCTGTCCTGCTCTTTCCATCCTAGGAAAGAGTCTCGGGGGGGCCCTTCCCGTCATGGCGTGGCCCTGCTTCGCCCCGAGCCCCTGCACCGGGGTACAGCAGACACTTTCCTCAACCGTGTGAAGAAGCTGCCCTGTCAGATCATCAGGTGGGAAGTGGCAGTAGCAGGGTGCAAGGGACAGGCGAGGGCACCAGGGTTGGTTGCATGCTGCCCTGTAAAGCTGTCACTCTCTGGCCAAGTGCCCCAGGGTCCGGTGTGCCTTTTATTCACACTTATGTGTGAGGCAGAGCTCGTGGCCCCCAGGCTCACGTGTAGCCCTGTCACACAGTCGCGTCAGTGAGGCTGAGCAGGGCTGTGGTGGGTGGAGAGAAGCTCGGCTGGGGCCTGCCCTCTGCTTCTCTGCTCCTCGGTTCTCCCACCAGGCCAAGCCCGCTGTGCTTCTCTCTGTCTCCTCGGATTGTGGAGGAGATCCTCAGGGAGGTATTTGGAAGGGCTCCCACCTTGCCTGAGGGCCTGAGGGCACGGTGAAGCCAAATAAACCGGAGTCTCGGCAGGTGGGGGTCACAGCAGGCGAC
>PVKN010000800.1:0-55947 GCA_004027915.1 Capromys pilorides | reverse complement strand
CAGTGGACTAAAGTGCCTGCTTAAGCGAGGCAGGGACTAGGGTTCCATCCCTGGAGTGCCATGCAGGCCCCATCCCTGGAGTGCACGGGTGGTTGAGACTGGTCATGGTGCTGCAGGACTCTAATCCCAGTGCTTGGGAGGCTGAAAACAGGAGGATCACTACAAGTCTGATCTGTGTAATCAGACCCTGTACTAAATAAATTTAAAACAAAAAGAAGCCCCTACCAAGGAAACACCCCAGGAATGCACATTGTTGCAGTCCAACCCTGTGCCGTGGGCCCTGCCTGCCATAAGACTGGTGTTGGCCTGGAGTGGTGGTGGCCAGTGTGGGGCGCACAAGCCACTGTGGACACCAGGAGCCCTCCGCGTAGCGTGCGAGCCACATCACCCCGCAGCCAAACGTCAGCAAATGAGGATTGCTCCATGCTCAGGCCTATGCACTGTGCCAGGCCCCACCTCAGTGGGGGTGCTGGTGGTGAGTCCGTGGGCTCGAGCTGCTGGCGCGTTCTTGGGTCCTCAGGAGCCTGGCGTCGCTGCAGGACGCTCTTGTGGAGCCCAGCGCGCATCAGCAGAGACGCAGCAAGCGCAGCCCCTGTGACAGTTTCCAAGTCAGCCTAGGAAGGCAGCAGGCTGTAAAGGCTGCCCCACCCACAGGCGCCCTATCTGGACACCCTCTTCCCACAGCCGGTATCCTGGTAGCCATAGACTCGAGGAAGCCTCCCAGGGAGTCATCTCTGCCGCCCGTCCATTCCTCAGCCAGTGACCGAGAGGCTCAGGGAGTCAGGGAGTTGCCCTAGGTTATAGGAATGCACCCTGGAAGGGCGGGTCTCTACTCCAGGAAAGATTGGCCTCCCTCAGGCGGCCGCCCAGGAGCTCCCTGTGCGCCTGCACCTGAGAACTGCAGGTCTTCCGTGGCCAAGTGCGTCCTTCCACAGAGCCTCGGCGTCATTGCAGTGCACATCTCCTGCGGCGCCAGGGGTGCTGGGGATTTTCTCACACATTTCCTTGCTGTTTGTGTTTGTTCGTCTGATGACCATTTTTGGACTGGGACTTTCAGCTGGGGGGTGGGGTCTGATTTTTTTTTCCTTGTTTCTTTTTGAGGCAGGATTTATTCCACCATGCAGTTCAAGCTGGCCTCGAACTCACTTTTAGCTCAGGCTGGCCCCAAGCTCGCAGCAGTTCTCCGGTCTCATCAGTTCTTTATGTGCTAAGGGCACTACTCCTTTGTCTGAGGAGTGACTGTCTAAACTTCTTTCCCACTCTGTGGGTTGTCTTTTCTCTCTCTTGCTGACTCACTGTACATGCACTTGTGTTTAGAGCAGCACAGTTTGTCGTTACTAAGTCTCGGACACAGCCTAAACTTCTGTCATCCGATGAATGGGTGAAGTAGTACTTCATTTTAGTAAAGCAGTACAGTGAAGTACTACTCAGCCGTAAAGAAGGATAAACTCGAGCCATTCCTAGGTACATAGATGCACATTGACACTGTACTCTTAAGTGAAGTAAATCAGGCACGCACATAAATATTGCATTGTCTCTGGTGAAAAAGTGAAAGCATAAATAAGAGCCAAACTATAGCAAAGATAACGTGAAATAGGAAGACATTGTTCCAAAGGAGAGGGAAACTCGGCAGGGGTAAGGGGGAAATGCAGGAAGGGAAAAGAAAAACGAGACTAGAAGGATAACATGGGATCGGAATTTGTAAATAAGGAGGAGCAGGGGGTTAAAGGGAGGGAAGGAAATGGGAGAGGAAGAATCAAGAGGCATGGCGCACTGGTGCAATGCTCCTTGAGTGTGGTCCTTATGTTTATCTAAACTGTTCCAGGAAACCTAATAAAGAAAAGCCCCAGAGTCCTCAGTGGTCTCAGCTGGAAGTTGGCGTGAAGCCGCGAGCGGAGTCCCTGACTCACTGTGCAAGCTTGCGAAGCTCACCCTGCTCTCTCCCGCTCTGTCCCTTCTCTGATAAGAAGGGCTGGGAGTCCCCTGAGCGTCCTGGGAGTCCCTGCCCTGCCTCAGCTCCCATGCGGCCTTCAGGCCTGGCCTTGCTGCCCACAGCCCTGCCTTGTGCATGCTCTGGCTTTCGCTCGAGTAAATGCCTGTGGGACCCTGACAGCACAGTGGCATGAACAGAGACTGGGCTTGAAACCAAGGGGCCTAGGTTCAAATCCTGTCTCTGTGACGTAATAATCTGTGGCCTTTAAGAAGTCCCAGTAGTGCACAAACTGGCCCAACTTAGTGACTGGTAGGCAAGATGCCGTGGGCAGCTGTCTCTTTGTTTTGCTTCCTACCCAGCATTATTGAGAAATGAGAGGTTCCCAAGAAGTGGGTTTTCCAGATAGCAGGTTCACCCACTGAGCTTCAGAACATTACCTCAGGTTTTATTCTAATATTTCTGAAATTGATGCTGCGTTCCCTCAATGTTACGAATGGTATCAGGAGAAGTTAGGAAAGGAGCTTTGCTGCGGAAAGAAGCGAGCGTGGTAGCAGGCCCAGGATGCTGGAGGGCCAGGGAGAGACGTGGGTGCCTTTTGACAGGGCATGGGGTTTCCACCAGGGGGTTGGCGGGCCACTGGCAGGGTTTTAAACATGAGGGTGGCAAGGATCAGGTCTGTTGGACTCAGGTTCTGGGTGGTAGCTAAACTGGGAGGAGAGTGCATGAGGACACTAAAAGGCCAGCAGGGCTGCCGCCGCTCCTGCAGGAGGGCTTGACAACCTGGATGTTCAGGTGGTAGGTCAGAGGCAGGACTTGCACTCTGCAGATATCCAGCAGCTCTGTGAGGCAACGAGCTAGTGGCATGTTGGCCCACTGTGAGAGAACTACAGAGCTCTGAGGAGCTGGCAAAGATCGCCCAGGAACCCATGTTCTGGAAACAGCCACTCTTCACAAGCTTCCACGGAGACTCTCAGAGCTGGGGCTGGATTCTGAGCTCCCTGTGTCATGGAGAAGTTTCTCTTCTCAGCTCTCCCTCTCTTTGCTCCCCCAGAATCAGTGGATAACTGCCCCAGCAATTGCTATGGCAACGGCGACTGCGTCTCGGGTACCTGCCACTGCTTCCTGGGCTTCCTGGGCCCCGACTGCGGCAGAGGTAAGCAGGCTCTAGGGTTTGGGGCCCCTTCCAGCAGCTCGAGCTTCACTTCCGAGAGCAGGCACAGAGAAGCCTGGGGCCTCTGGAGGCCACACCTCAGAGGCCTACCAAGCAAGGTCTGCGGGTAGAAGCCTGGAGGAGGGGTGAGTTTCCTCAGGGCACCCAGAGGGAGTATCACGTCCCTTGCTGGAGCAGGCGCAGTGGCATGGGGGCCTTCGAGACACTGCCTTTCCCTGGAAGGGCACTGACCAGCCCTTGCCACACATCTTTGAAGTTTCTCTTTACACGAGTGAGATTTCTGCCTGGCCTGTGCACCAGAGGCCTCAGGAGCCTGACTGCACACATGCCATCTTAGCTCAGACCCCCGGCAGGGCCCTGGGAGGCTCGGCTGGCCTCTCCCTGGTGACCCTAGTGCTGCCCAGTGCTCTGGCCTCCGTGATAACTGCTACTGAGATAGCCCATGAGGCCGCCCACCTGCGATCCTACGCACGCTCTTGGCTTCATTTCTGTGTGGAAGAATGAAGAGGGAAACTGCCGAAGAAGAGCCCAGGCCTGAGACCTGGCGCTGCCCTGTGGAAGCAGAGACGGGCTCTTCTTTTAGTTGGTTCATCACTTTATTCATTCATCAGCCATTTGCTACATGCCCAGGGGAGGCCTCGTCCTCTGCTGGACCGGGGTTGTGACACTGTGCGAGCCCCAGCCCTGGGGGTCCTCAGCGTGTTCTGGGGTGCATGAGCAGGTAGGCAGCAACCCTAGGAGGCACACAGCCATGCTGGAAGGGATGAGGGGCAGGTCAGGACTGCTCCCAGGTGGGATGAGGCCGGCGAAGCTATCTGTGAGTGGAAGGCAGAGGTGGCTTTGGAGGCCGTGGGTACGGCTTCCCACAGCGCTGTGCCGTGACACCGCTCTGGGGATTCTTACTTTAGCTAATGTAGGTAGACTCTGCTGGAGGCCGCCGCAGCCGCAGCCGCAGCCGCGCAGTGATTACCTGCTGAGTGCTTTCAGAAGGAAGAAGCCAGGCGGGGGCTGGGGAAGGCAGTGGGAGGGATGAGCCAGCCCTCCTAACAAGCGTAGATATTGTTTCATCCCATATGCGCTCGGCGTTGAGAGTCACGGCAAGGCAGCCTGGGGTAGCTCAGTAAGACTGGCAAGTACTTCCAGCACAATGCAGGGTAGTTTCATAGAGTGGCCTCCGGCTGATTACAGAACCCTTTCTGCTAAGCAGCACAGTGGAAAGAGAATACTGTAGACTCGTTGGGCTCAGCTCTTCTTTTCAGGGGAGAACACTGTTGGGGAGAAGCGGAGGTGTGAAACCAGGGCAGCTGAGACTTGCTGGGTTCAGGCAGCAGCAAGGTGTCGCAGATGAGGCCGGCCAGGGGGAAACGGAGCACTGTTAGCCAGGCTGCGAGGACAGCCTGGGGCAGCAGGTGGCCTGGCCACTGGGAGGGTCAGGCACAGGTGCGGGCTTCCCGTCTCCGTCCACAGAAGGCGACACACACCCGCCAGCAGTGGGAAGGCCGGCAGGCGGTGTCCAGCGTCCTCAGCTCTGCGCTGCCTCCCCTGCAGGTTCCAGCCGGCTCAGGCTGCGGTGGAATAGAGCAGAAGCAGGTGGCCTGCATGGTGCTTTTGGCAAAGCCCTGCGGCTGGGGGTGGAGCCAGGCCGCCAGGGAGTCGAGGGAGAGGGTGGCAGCTCAGCCGGCTCTGCGCTCTCTCCACAGCCTCCTGCCCCGTGCTCTGCAGTGGGAACGGCCAGTACCTGAAGGGCCGGTGCCTGTGCCACAGTGGCTGGAAGGGCGCGGAGTGCGACGTGCCCACCAACCAGTGCATCGACGTGACCTGCAGCAACCACGGCACCTGTATCATGGGCACCTGCATCTGCAACCCTGGCTACAAGGGCGAGAGCTGTGAGGAAGGTGAGGCCTCCAGGTACCGCTGTGCTCTGAGGGAGCCAGAGCACCGGGCGGGAGAGGTAGCCGGCAAGCGGGTGCCCCAGCCACCTGCAGCCCCGCCCCACACTGGAGCCCACCAGCGACAGGGTTAGCCTGGGGCAGAGTGGCGGGGGCGTGGCTCGGTGGACAGCGCTGTGAGGCTCTGGGTCAGTCCTCAGTAACACACGCGCAGGCACGCTCTTGTGAGCACACACACAAGTTCAGAGAAAGAGGGTGAGACGTCAGGGTGCTGTCTCGGAGCCCGTGGGCCTGTCGCTGCACATCTGTCGGGTCCAGGGCTCCTGTGCTGGGGGCCACAGACCACCTGGCTTCCAGGCCCACCAGGAATGAGTCCATCTTCACGTCCAAGTTGGGGCAAGCAAGCCCCAGGGTGCGCAGGGATTTGCCCAAGCCGGACTCAGCCGTTCTGGCTCCAGAGTCGGATTCTTCACCCTCCTCTCCCGTGGAGGCAGCTGCCGTTTTCTGTCTCCATTTCTGAAGCTGGGGTCTGCTGGAGACCCGCACACACTGCCTGCCTTTGTTGCACTCCATGTGTGCACATGTGCACATGCCTGTGCGCACGTGTGCGTGCTCCTGTGTGCCTCGTCAGTGCTTCATAAAGTAAAGGCGAGGCCAAGCAGGTTGGGGATAGAAAGTGACCTTCTGATTCAAGCATGACAAAAGCTCTTTTATGCAAAACTTAACCATGTGAGACACACGAATATTTGTATTTCAAAATGAAGAAGCTGAGGCCCAGGGAAACCCGTGCTGCATCCAGGGTCGGAGCAGGGCCAGGACTCAGCCCAGGCCGTCTCGCTGGGCTGCTCTACCTCAGCGCCTGGGTCTCCGCACGGGACAAGGCACCTTGTTCTCCAGCACAGGGTACTCTCGGGAGCACACCGTCCAGGCCTGGTGCAGCCAGTGACACAGTCCTGTCAGCCCAGAAGCTCAGAAGGCTGAGGCAGGAGGGGCACAAGTTTGAAGCCAACCTGCGTAACTTAATAAGACTCCGTCCCAGGATAAAATTAAACCAGTAAGGTCTGGGAATAGGGTTCAGAGTCAGAGTGCTTGCCTCACATTTGGGAGCCTCTGAGTTCAATTCCCAGTACTTTAAAAAAAAAAAAAGCTTATTCTAGAATCAGATACACAGTGGAGCTGCAGCCCCTGCTGGCCTCAGTTCCCTCCCTCTCAAGCTTCTCAATGTGAGTACCGTCCTCAGAGGGCCACTGTGAGAATCGAAGTAAAGGACCCACATAAACACGTGGCTCAGGGTCTGACACGCAGTAAGTGTCCCATAAATGTGGCTCTTGTGTTCCTAGTATTGTTCTGGGAGCAATGGAAGCCCGCTGCGCCCTACTTAAGGCATCTGAGGCCCTTTGACACAGACCCCACTTGCGGATGTGCACGGTGCTCCCTGCTTTCCCCCCTGGGCACAGCCACCCTCAGTGGACGGAGGGGCCGGGCAGGCTGGTCCTCTCCATCTAGTCGGGGTGGAGTGCTGAGCTCCTCTGTGTACGGCAGCGTGTTCTCTTATAGGAGAGAGAATGTTAACAGGCTGCCTTCTAAGCGGAGGGAACGAGAAGGGATTAGTGTGTGAGCTGCACGGCCACCCCGAGATGCGCCAGCCTCTTGGCTTTGATGGGGTCACCGTGGGCTGAGGTGAGGAGCTCCAGGCCTGGACCCACTGACTGGGCTTCCCACCCAGAGCGTGGGGCCTCCATCGCCTTCCCCTCCATTTTGGTCGCTCCAGGCCGAGACCCTGAGAATGAAGGGGAAGCAGGAGTTTCCTGTTGAAGCGTGGGCTGTCTCTCAGTGTGGCCAGGGAGGGGGGTGTCTGTCCCCAGACAGAGTGGCACTGGACAGTGCCCCAGAGATGCAGGGTTATTTACAAAGAGAAAAAATGTTGTGTAGAAGTCTGATTTACATTATCTGCTTGAAAAGAAATGTTTTCAGTCCTGCTCCTTTCTGAGGAGGGCCATCTGGGACTGATTCCTTTTATTGTTTTTCTTCCTCTGGCGAGGCGTCCTTGCGTAGTGCTGTGTTTATACCAGGGTTTTCTCGGGGCCTTCCTCCCCTGCCGCCCACTCCTCCTCCCGTGGCTCTGGCCTGGCGCGTTTCACCATGTTTATAAAACATCAGCTAACAAGCTTACTTTTCTCTCTCTCTCTTCCTTCTTCTGAAGTTTATTGTCCCATATTTTTTAAGGCTTGAACTGAGCCAGCAGGCCGCTTGGAGGGGGCTGAGGGTAGGGATGGAGGAGAAAAAAATCTTAGATGTTACCAGGGCAGTGAGACACTGTGCTTGGTCTGACGGGTGTCTTTCTTAGCTCACATGGCCACTAATGCACGGGGCATTGTGGGGAAAGAGCTGTACCTCTAGCCTGCGTGGGCAGGCCACAGCCTTCCGCTAAGGGACTCGGCTTCGGCTGGCACTTGGCTTGCGTGGCCAGCTCAGCAGAGCTGTAACTGCACACCTCTGATGAGAAACTGAGCACGGCCCCTCCGTAGACCAAGACAGACAGCCCCACTGACCTCCTCCACCCTCTCCTAGATCATCCAGTTCCTCCTGAGTTCCATGTGGCTTCTGGCAGCCATCCCGGTGGGGTGTGAGGGAGGGAAGCAGCTCTGGCCCCATTCCTGGGTCCCTCCCACCCTAGAGGCCCACTGTGGCCTAGGCGATGGCCCGGGTTTAGGGTTAGTGGAACAGAGTCTTCCAGCAGAAACCTCAGCCCATCGGCCAAAGGTGACTGAGGCGCCGGGTCCCACTCCACACGCACTTTACCTGCGCGGGAAAGGTGACTCACTGCAGAGCCTCCTGATCTGTGCTTGGTACTCGGGCCGTGTGCCGCAGGAGCCACAAGCAGGACCACGGCACAGGGCCTTCCGCTGACCTGGACACCCTGCAGCCTGCCTGTTGGGTGCAGGTTTATAGGTGTGACCTCAAGGGTGCCCGGGGCTCCTGCTACAGCCCCAAGCTGGAATCCAGGCCTTCCTGAACAGGAAATACCTTTGCAGGCCCCAGGGTAAGAACGGGAGTTCTTTCCTGTCAGATTGGAAAGCCCCCTGAATCCAGGGAATTATCTGGCAGCCTACAGAGCCGCCATAATCCTCCTGAGGGCCTGAGATCTGAGGTAGGCTGGGGGGATTTATCACCATGGTCATTGTTATTATTTTAACTACCAGGAGCTCCACCAGACCCTGCGCTAGCCATTGCTTAATGCTGAGCAGAGACTGCAAGAGGAGAGCCTGTGCCTTCCTTTGGCTTTAGTAACCCTGCACGTTGCTGCTATTCATCTGTGCTTTGTTCTGGTTTCTCTTGTAGGGTATGCCACGGGACCTTGAAGGTACATACTCGTGCTTGTAGCTTTGAGCCAGTAAGGTTCTGAGAGGTAACAGCAGGAGGCATAGAGCAAGAAAGAGTACTTCAGGTGTGGCTCTCTCCCCTGGGCCACTGCGGTCCCGAGCGAGTCCCCTGGCCTCACTGCGCTTCCCTCCCCTCAGCTGGGGTGATAGTGGCAGCTGCCTCACCTATAGCGAGCGTTGTTTGTGTGAAATGAGATCGTATATGGGAAGTGGCCGATGGCCAAACGTGGCGCAGGGGGTGACCGGGCTAATGCCAGCTATTGGGGTCATTTTACTCCTTTTACCAAATACTTGCTTCTAACCTGATCCCTGATCTTATTCGTCACTTAGGTTAAGTGGAGCTCCTTTAAAGACCTGATATGGCAGAGAACTCCCTTAATAAACTGCTCCTCAAGTTAAACATCCCCAAAATGTTGCCGTTTGCGCCGTGTCTGCCTATTTCTGTCTGTGACTGTTAAATACTCAGGCCAGGCTTCTCAGACTTTAGTGCCAAAGCCAAATAGTTGTACAATAAAATTGATTAATAGAAACGAGGTCTGAGTTACAGAGGACTTGCACCGACAGCTTGCCAAGACACGCTGCCCTACGGACGGCAAAGTGACCTCGTTGCAGCTCTTCTCGGTTTACCAAGTCCTTTCCAATCCTCAGGGCCGTTTATGCTCATGGCAGCCTGAGGGCTGGGATTTTGCGCTCCTGTCTTACAGCTGGGAAGCTAGGAGCAGGCACATAAGCTGGCCCTGGACCTAGGCTGGGCACACCCTGCGTCCTAACCTAGAGTCCAAGCCTTCAGGGCTGAGGCCCCAAGCTCTTCCTCTGCAGCAAAGGAGCTCCTGTGAGGGGGAACCTTGCTGAATGTCGTCAGCACCCTTTCTCCAGCAGCTGGGTGGCGGGCCCCACAGGACACCGCGTCCTCTCCCAAGTACAAAGCGAATGGAATCCCCTTCCTCCATAGAGTGAAAGACCTAAAACCTTGGTGGTAGAAGTGAGCGAGCGGGAGTCGGCCCCACCCCACCAGTTCTGTCTTCTCTCTGCTATCATTCACACTTTTCCCGTGAACTGCAAGTTAACGCATTAATTCTCAGTCGTCTCTTATGTCAGTGACTTGTGCTCCTTGGAAGGTTAGCAGTCTTCGTTAACTTTGTGAGCCCCAAGCTAAGGCTCAGACTTGAGAAACTCGGCCCTGACAGAAACATCCTCGGCTTCAGAGTCAGGCAGACTTAGGTGCAGGTTCCTCTCTGGGCATGGAGAATTGGAGCCTTCACGCGGTATGGTAGAGATGAAAATAGTAGAGCTGCTTGGAAAAGCACCGTCTTGTTTCCTCAAAGAGTTAAAAATAGAATTCCCATGTGGCCCTGTAATTCTTTTGGACATATAGTCATGTAAACTGAAACCAGGATCTCAAGCAATATTTGCACATCTGTGTTCATGGTAGCATTCTTCACGGCTGCCAAAAGAGGGAAGCAAGCCACACAACCACATGACAGCCCACAGCCCAAAACGTGGTGTATGCAGATAGCAGAACACTACGTGGCCTTTAAAAGTCATGAAATCCCAGCACACACCCTGCTAATGGTGAACCTCAAGAGTATTGTGCTAATTCCAGTAAATCCTCCTACCTCCGTGGAGATACCTGAGGTAGTCAGGTTCTTTTCTTTCTTTTTGAGACAGGGTCTTACTGTGCAGTTCAGGCTGGCCTTGAGCTCACTTTGTAGCCCAGGCAGGCTGGTCACAGACTCACAATGATCCTCCTGCCTCTGGCTCCCAAGTGCTGGGGTTATAGGTGTGAACCACCATACCAGGCAGTGGTCAGGTTCTTAGAGACCATTCCCTTGGCCCTGTAGGGGCTGTGTGGCATCGAGCCACGTTCCCTTGGTGCCCTCACATGAGACGATGCCATGCAAGGTCAGGATATGTACGGTGGAAGAGCTGCTGAAGTGTTTGCCCACGCAAAAGGGATATTAAGTTCATAACAATCACAAGGATTTGGAAGTGATGAAATCTAGTGGGATGTAATTGCGAGGTAAATTCTTGTTTATAAAGTCTATTTTAGTCTCCTAGTCATACATATGAAACTGCATTATGAAGTAATAAACAACAAAAATTCGTTCCATGATAATTTATGGAGTACCTCTTACGTACTGGGCACTGTTCCAGGTGGTGGGGGACAGAAGTGTGCCCACCAAGCCCTGTCCTCTCTTACTGTCCTCTGTCACGGCAGGGCAGGCCCTGGCCGCTCTGCTAATGCGGGGTGCACGCTAGCACTCTATCCACCGCAAGAGCCAAGAGGTTGGAGTTTATCGGCATGTTCACATGTGAGGAGCCAGCCTCAGAGAGGCCAGCAGCCAGTTGCCTGTAGAGCTGGCGGCCTGGGCCTGCTCATCACCACGCCGAGCGGCTCCGCCCCGGCAGGCAGCATCTTCCCCCCTAGAACCTTGGCTTGCTGTGGCCTATGCTGCCAGCCGACGCTAACCTGTTTCTCTCCTCCTCGTCACAGTGGACTGCATGGACCCCACGTGTTCGGGCCGGGGGGTGTGCGTGAGAGGCGAGTGCCACTGCTCCGTGGGATGGGGAGGCACCAACTGCGAGTCGCCCCGGGCCACGTGCTTGGACCAGTGCTCAGGCCATGGAACCTTTCTCCCGGACACCGGGCTCTGTAGCTGTGACCCAAGCTGGACCGGACATGACTGTTCTGTTGGTAAGTGAGGGGATAGGAGGGGCACCACAGGGTGAGTGGGAGTGGGGCATCCCCTCAGGTCCTGGTCAGGGACAAGCCCTGCTCCCAGGACCCAGCAGTGGACCCCTCGTGTCTCCAAGAACTTTTCTTCCCTGGATGCTGGTCCTCTATGACTTTCTTCTTGGATGGGCAGAGAACTCAAAAATTACCTTTTCATGTTACTCCTCTCCTAATGGTGGCTTGTATTCACAACAGTGCCTCTCATCAACAGTAAGAGAAGCGCCTGTAATTATAAACGTGTTTTACTGAACATTGTCACAGTAGAATGGTTCTCCGTGGAGGCAGGGCAGCAAACAGAGTTCCTAGCTAAGAGCTGCAGGGGTACAGGGTAGCAGCAGGCTTTATCGCAGGTTCTACACTCTTGGACTTCATCCATCTACGTTCAGTGCTGGCTTTAGGGTCCCTGGGTCTAGCCCCACATGCCCCTCTGGCAGACGCTCTTACAGACTGTAGGCTCCATGGAGGTAGCGATCACGTGCACACGCAGCCCAGGCCCCAGGGCACAGCCCAGGCCTGGCCTGCCACAGCTGCCTGGTAAATATTGGTGGACGAATAGGACACATGATTAAATGTGTTCTTGACCCATGGATTCCCCACAGGACCTGTGTGTACAGAGTTCAAAGGTGCTGCTGCTGGCTCCTTCTAGGTGGTCACATGGCGATTCATAAACCGTCTTGAGGGTTAAACAAGACTGTGTACGAACCGCCCATCAGTAGTGGCGCTTAGTAATTTGTGTTCCCACTTAATCTTGTTGAATCTGCACAAGACCCTGTGAGAACGGAGTTCCCACCATTCCTGGCTCACCAATGTTCGTAACCCTCCCATTCACGGAGGCTTACGGAGCACCTACAAGGCATGGGAGACGCTCTTCCGAGATGAGAGCAGAAAGCCCTGCCTTTGTACGGCTTGATTTCTGGAAAATGGAGAGGGGAGACCACAGACAGGAAAAATAAATGGTGCAGGGGCTCAGGCTGAGAGAATTTTAAAGAATCCACAGCTAGCAGACGACGAAATAGCCAGCTCTAGTTTTTCCTCTAAATCATTGTCCTCGCCATCCTGCGTCATTACAATAAAGTGAAGCCCAAATGAGCACGTGATGCAATACATTAGCAGCTCTGGTGTGGTCAGGAAAGTCGATGGCGATTTTTGGCAAAACAAGAAACCCAGGCAGCATTCCTGCAGCTGGAGCGCCGCGCCTTTGCTCGTGGAGAGAGGGGCCGGCGCTCACTGCGTGGTCCAAATCGGACTCTTATCCTAGTTTGCAAAGCTCACGTGAAGACACGATTGTGAGCACAGATGTGTGGAATCTCAGGAATAATGGAATAACTTTTCTATATAGCTCTGTTTACAGCAATATAATGAATGGTCCTCTTAAAGTCGCACCGGCTTGCATTGTTCATTACGCGGCTACAAAGCTAATTTATGGTGGGTCTGTCACTGTGTCTTGCACTGTTAATCACTGCTGAAATTCCACAGCCTTGGGGGAGGCTGGTATGACTGTGTGGGATTTCTAAGTATTATCTAGGATGTCCTGTAAAAAAGGGATGCAGGGTCTTTGGAAGGGACTTTGAGTAAGTTTGCAGCCCTCGTGTTGTTCTGTGCTGCATCACCGCTCCCATAACCAGTATAAAGAATGGCTATGAACTTTATGTGGCAAGCGAGAGACGCCTGTGCAGGAAGCAAGCCCTGGCTTGGAGACACCCCAGGTGAAAGCCTGCCCCGCTCTGCACCAGCTACAATTTTAGGTGAGTTAGTTTCCCATCTCTGCCAAAGAGAGGTGGGGAGAGGGAGAGAAGAGACAGCCAGCCAGCCAGCCAGCCAGACACAGACAGACAGACAGACAGACAGACAGACAGACAGACAGACAGACAGACAGACAGACTGACTGACTGACTGACTGCCTGCCTGCCTGCAGCAGCGCCTGCCTTCTGGGGCTACTATGGGAGGTGTTCCAGACTGCACGAGAGTGCTCCGTGCTATTTGGCCCATGGTACGAGCTCAGTAAATGTCAGCTATTGTTAAGATATTGATTAAAACAGCAGTCGGTGAAAGTGCTTGATATTAACAGAGCCTAAGAGGCAGGATGAGGCGCCCTTCCAGCAGCACGGACCGTGATCCTCAACACGTAGCCTGTAACTGATTAAACGGTGCCACAACTGCCACGAAGGCAGAACGTGAGACCGCTGCAACGTCCCTCTTGCCAACAGCAAGAGTGAACTGTGTTTGTTGAGGTCCCACAGCAAGAGTTGTGCTCATAGAGATGCACATCGGCAGCCACAGCCATCAGAGGCAAGGAAGGCAGGTATCGTAGCGCGGCATCTGGGCGGTGGGGCCTGAGTCATGCCGGTGGGTGAGGAAGTGGGTTCGGACCCCGGTGCGGCACTCTGGGTCTGCCCTGCTTCCAGTCACCCTGCACTGCCTCCCCCAAGAACACTGTCTCTCCCTACCTACCCTTCCCCCTCTGGAGGCTGCCAGTAAAAAAATGAAAGTGTGTTTCCATGCTCTCTCCTCTCATCCTGTCTGTGTAGGCATTACCTGCCTGGCTTCCCCCTCGTCTGCCACGTGCTGTCTGTGTGACAGTGGCAGGAAGCTTAACTTTCCTTGACATCAGTTTCCTTGTCTGAGGAATGGAGGTAATAGTGCCTCTCTCAGCAGGTTTTATGATTATTAAATTATGTCAGTTTTGTCGCATGTCTGTCATGGAACAGTGACAGAACAGTGTCTGTCGTGGAGTAAATGTGGCATACCTTTCTGCTACCCCCACCCCTGAGGGCACTTTCCTCTGAGTAGAAGCTGTTTTGGAAGGACTGAGTTTTCCCCATGAACCCAAGCATGACCGCATCGTCTGGACTGTAGACGTGTTCTAAGAGCCGGGGAGTGCACAGGCTGCAGGGCCTGTCCAGGAAGGCCTGCCCTCCACCTAGCAGCCCTCAAGCGCCCTCGAGGTGAAGTGCCTTACTGTTGTGGGGAGTAGGTGAGGCAAAGTGGGTGACGCAGTCATCCTTGTGTCTGTACAGCTGAGACCTGGACAAGACGGAGCTCTGACCGCGTTGGGCGTGCTCCCTGCTGCCTGGCATACGAGGCTGGCAAGGCACGGCGCAGGGCCCTCTGCAGGGCCGCAGCCAGCAGACGCATCCTGAGCAGTTGTCGTGCTGTCAGCCCCGACTGTGGGCTGGCATGTCGGCAGGGTGGGCTGGCCATCCGCCGCCTCCTTCCTAGGAAGGAGGACTGTCTGCTCCGAGATGCGTGTCTTGTGTTCGACACCCGGAGCAGGATCAAGTCGACGTGCCCTGCGCTCAGCAGCCAGCGCGGTGAGGAGGCGTGAGCTGACAGGCTGCCCGTGCTTTGATGAGGTGTGCAGGACTGGGAGGCCAGGCCTCACTCAAGAGTTTGCTTGGCTCCTTGGCTCCCAGCTGCTTGGCTTCCAGTCTCGTCTCAGCACCTCCCTAAAGGCACCCCGTCTGTCCTCTTTCCTGATGAGCCACCCAAGACAAGGGAACACAGTCCCCGGGCCCCTGAGAGCACAGGTTCTTTGTCCCTTCACTGCCAACACACCTCAGTCCCCAGCTTCCGGCCTAGTGGGGTGTCACTTTCTAAATCATTTGGGAACATGATGAGGACAGTGACGCTGGCGGCTGTGGCCATGATGATGGCTGAAGAGAGGCCACAACTGCTGTGGCCATTGTTACAAAGAGGAAAGAGTCCGAGCAGGACGGCTTGCTAGAGTGAGGTAGCTTACGAGCAGCGGACCTTGAACTGACTCCACCCCACCCCTTCCCAAGTCCCAGGCAGGAGGCCCCAGTACGCCCCTCCAGGGCATGTTCCCAATAACCCAGGTTCTTTCTCTAGGGCCGCCTCCCAAATGGCCCACCGCCTCCCAGTAGTGCCAGGGCCTAGGGCCCACGGCCTAACCACATGATATGTGAGGAGCTGTGGAGATTTAAGCTATAGCCCTAAGTGCTGCACCAACTGAGCGGGTTTTGCACGCCACACCGGGAGCTCTGTGTGGTCCGATCCTGTAGTATGCCTAGCTCAGGGCCAAATGCGTTAGGACACTCAGGACTACTGCGTGGAGGACCTGCAGTGAAGGGTCGGTCAGGACAGGAGATCCCACTGTGAACACAGCAGGGAGGGCTGCGGCTGCAGCCTCTGCCCAGAAGACCCCGTGTACGTGTCAGGTGCCCTCCCTCGGGCTCCCTTCCTCGTGCCACTCGCCACGCCCTGCCACCTCCTGTACAGGCTGTAGAGATAAAAGCAAAGCCCTGGGTTCCTTCTCTGTCATTTTCCAGACCTCGTTCATGCTAGTTTCATGCACAGTGCCAACCAACCAGACCTTTCTTGGACAAGCGCTGGCACCGGTTCACCTCTTCGAAGTAGTTTTCCTGGGGGACCCCTGCTGAGTGGGGACCCCCCCTGCACAGTGGGCATGCTCAGCAGCCGAGCAGCACAGCTGCCTGCCCCACCCCAGCTGCTTTGGTTGGTTCAGAGTGGAGCTTAACATCCCAGAGAGGGTCCTTGGAAGCGGGAACACCGTCCTTTCAGAACCTGATGGCTTCTAAAGGTGGTTCAGTCTCTGCGGCATTTTCCAAGGTGCCGTCTCCAAGGCTGCCCTTAGACTCCTCATTTACCCTCCACTGGCTCCTTTTTGGGGCCTCTGGGCTTCCGTCCACCCTTTCCCCATAGCCACTGATCTCAGCCTCACAGACCCATCTCGCATTCCAATTGCTCTGACCTCTCTTCAGGTTTGTCTTCCACAAAATGACTTATTTGAGAGGAACCTCTCACTAGGCTTTATCCCCACTGGGTGCTGGCCCACAGAGTCAGCACATGTCAGAGGTGCTGCCTGGGAATGCTTGTGCTGGTGGTTGTGACTCTTACCATTTGATTACACTTGAGTGTCATGGAATAGCAGGTGGAGGTGTTGTAAAGGTTCGGTGGTGTGGGTCTGTAGGTAGCAAGTGCCGTCAGCCAGGGTGACCTGGGACTTGGAGCGGGGCCAGGCTCGGCCATCAAGATTCAGTTCAGCCAGAGAGCACAGCTAATGACACCTGCCTTGCAGGGCTGATTCCAAATTAGTTTTAATATGTATGCAGAAAACAGCTAGCACAGAGGCTGGCATTCAGTAAGCCCTTAACAAATGAAGTATCAGTGTGTATTTTTAGGATGTCTGATTAGATCTAGATGAGCCACACAGTCCTTAGACTAACAAATTTGAGTTTGAGGACAGTTTGTGTAGTGAAAATTTACAGCCAGAGGCCTGGGTCTGATTCAGTGTTAAACAATACGTCTGCCCCCTCTCCAGGGCTTCCAGCCCAGATAGTTGCTGCGTTTCTCTACCATCTCCTTCCCACAGCTCCCAGCACTGGGCTGGCTCCGAGGCCCCAGTGCATTGATGCGCCGGCCAGTGGAGCGCCAAGCACTGAGGCCGGTGGCTCATAGCACAGGACCACGTTGCATTCGCGCCAGCTTCCTCACAGGGCACTAATTTTCCTGCACTGCACCCTAGGCAGGGCCCGAGCCTCACGACGGCAGCACCCCACAGTGGCCCCAGACCTGCCCCGACCCCGAGAACAGCACACATTTTGTTCTACTCACTCACCAAGCCATTCCCACGTGGCAGGCCCTATCCCAGGCACTGAGGGGCAGAGCCCCTGTGGTCTGCTCAGTCAGCCAAGCGTGCAGCCTGATCAGAGCTCTGACTAATGTGTGTGAGGGAAGCAAAGGCAGCGCCAGGGCAGAAGTGGTGAACCTGGCCAGGGAAGGCAGGGAAGGAGCCTGGCGGGTCTTCAGCAGGGAGACCTGTGAGTGTGCTCTGAAGCAGGGCTAGAAGGGCGCTGCCCGGTCCTACGGAGTGAGGGAATCAGGCAGGGGACGGCAGGGGACGGCAGAGGACGGCAGAGGACGGCAGAGGCCGAGCTCGCCTGTGTACGAGCTGTGGTGGAGTCCTGCCTCAGTCTGACAGAAGGTAGGCACCCAAGGCAGAGACAGGAAGCACAGTCCCGACACAGCAGGGCCCAGGGCCCAGTGCTCGCTGGGCACCTTACAGAACTTAGGCTTACGAAGTTCTCTGTGAACAGTGGCCGTATCCCTTCAGACTCAACCCAAGGTTCTCCCTTGGGTCCTCTCTGCTCCACCTGGCCTCTGTCCTACCTTAACATACAGGGACACTGCAAAATTCAAACTTCGGTCCTCTGAGCTTTAACAGTTAGTCTCCTTCTCTACTAAGTAGAAAGGAAAATCAAAAGTAATGACTGGACAGGACTGAAAAGCTAGGGTATTAGGTCATAGCTGGCAGCAAAATGAACCAGATCCTTAAAAAAAACCTGAAAGTAGTAACAGAACTTAAAAAACAAAATTAAGGCCCTAAACATAGCAGTTGCTTTAGTGCTAGATTTTGAAGATGGTAATTCAATTTTATTTATGAGGCAAAAAATAATTATGTTTAAATTTGAGGGAACAGAATTTAATTCTTATTAATGACAGAAAGACTGAGTGAGATGCTCTAATGCCAGAGAAATTGTCTTCTGCTCATGGATGGGAGAGAAAATTAGATTCGGCGCTGAGCTCTCCCCCTGGTCACGTCTCGCTTGTGTAGCCAGAGTGGTCCCCTCTCCAAGTAGTATTACCTTCCAGCCCAGAAAAAGCAGCAGCGACATCCAATTAAAGAACACAAGGAAGTGGCCCGCAGGTTGTCGCTGCAGAGGCCTGTTACAGGGCAGGAGACTGCGGGGTGGAATCTCACCTGGGGAATGACATCCATGAGAGGTGACCTTGCTTGTGCCCCCTCCCAGCAGTAAGTGACAGCCTAGGTCGGCATCAGAGTTCAGAATAACGAATGTCCGAGAGAGGGGCACCGGCGCAGCGAGCCAAGTGTCGGGAGGCGAGGCAGAGCCCGGGCACCTGGGAAGCGGTGCAGCAATCGAGACAGTGAGACAGCCGGCTTGAACAACTAAACAAAGGCTGGAAACTTGGGCCCCGACAGGCACGCTGCTCAGCGTTGCCAGAGCTGAAGGCTGACAAAGCAGGAGCTGGCAGCTTGTAATTTAGTAGAATGTCCCCCGACAGGCTGCAATGTTTTCTATCAGAATTAGTGCCCTTCAGTATGCAAATACAAGCCCTCCTGAAGTTGGGCTTCAGCATCAGGTTTCTCTGTGGATGCCCATGCTGATGCCTTGTACAAAATCTCTAGTTGTCTTCCTGAATCAAGTTGTGGTGATGATAACTTGTAATCCCACAAAATAACTTTTCTTTGTAAGGGAAACTTACATTGCGCAGAACATATGTGAAAGATCACGTATGTGCCTCATGATTTATTCAAACAATAAACACATAAGCCTCTCACATTGCAGATGGCGTTGCTTCCAGGAAACCAGGGTCCAGAGAATCTGGTAGCTTGCCCAAAAAGGTTTTACAGCCAGATATCTTTAAGTTCAGAGCTCATATTTGTCCCCTGCACAACTATGACACTGGCCATTAACAAGATTTAAGCTGAAACTAGCGATGAATGAGGTGCCAAGTTTGTAAAGCCCCATCTCAGGTGGTGGCACTGCCAGGAGCCACGCGGGTTGTGCCATGGCCATGGTAAACCCTGGCAGAGTTTAAGAAGAGTGGTCATTTCAGCTGGACCCTGGTGGCCTCTTGGAAGATGTGAGGTTTGAGGTGGGCAGTGTAGGTTGGCTCTGAGCACACAGAGATGGCAGGAGGAGGCGCACCCACAGCAGCCCACTGTAGAAGTCATAGATTTGCCCCGTGTGCCAACATGAGACAGATCCAGTGGTTTTCGATAAAGCACAGTGGCTTAGGGTATTTGTGGCAGTAGAGAGAGGCAGAGGCAGCATCAGAAGAGGTGAGGAAGGCCAGCAGGCTGCAGTGTGTGAAAGAGCTTGGGTGTTACCTGCTCGTGGAAGCCACCAGAGGTTCTCAGCAATCTGACGTGGTTGGCTTAGTTTTGGAAGGCTTACTGTGGGGTGTGCTTAGAGTTGACGGTGCCTGGGGACACAGGTAGAACAGTCCAGCAAGCAGTTAGATGCACTCACGTCCAGGTAGAGAAATGGGCCTTGAGCAACGGACTTCAGGGCAGAGGTCTTAGGGAAGAGAATTCATGTCATCCATCTCTTTGGTTCACCCCTTTTGTACGGGTTCCAAGCCTGGCCAAAAGTTGGCATCCTGCTGTGTTCTTCTGCTTCTTTGCACACCTGCGCTTTCCTGGCTTGTTTTCCGTCCCAGTCAGGACTATCTGGAGGCCTCCTTCAAGATTGGTTTGAGGTCCTCTAGTAGTGACATCAGAGGCCCTCTGACCAGGATGGCTAGCAGCAGCTTGCTGCTCCTGCCAGGGGTGCATCATAAAGATGGGGAAGAGGGTGGCGCCGAGCTCTGGCCAGCGCATGGAATTCGCTTCTTGCTTGGTTCAAAAGCTCTCCCAGCTCCTTAGATGTGGAGAAAGGCTGGCTCATTAGCACATGGCCAGCCCAGTCTGTGGAGCAGAGCCCTGACTCGGAGTGGCCTGGCTCTTGGCGATAGGGAAGGGGGGAGGTGGAAAAGCGCCAGAGAGTGGCCTGAGTTTGGCCTCAATGTCTAGGGGCAACTAATTACTGGGAAGAAGCCAGACGTCCTTCTCCTGCGCCTTTTCCAACCCTCTGGCTTCGTCCTCAAACCTGTGCTGAGACTAAAACTGCATGCGCTAAACTTGGGGGGAGCAGGGATTTATACTCAGAGATGCGGGTTGGTTCACAGTACAGAACTATCTCACTCGTGGCAAAGAAGATGAACCCAGGCAGTGCTTTGCAAGCTGGGCACCGCGCTGGCCTGCGTGCTCAGTTACACACGTGGGTAGAACTGCGTTCCTGGCAGAGAGCCACAGTTGCATGGCACCCTTGGATCCCCAGCTGCTAGAGAGAGTGAACACACAGTAAGGGCTCAGTGTGCTCTCAGGCCCCCTTTTAACTTCTGGAAGGTGGATGTCATCATCGCCATTTCATAAATGGCATGGGTGAGGCTCACAGGGGCAGTGCTTGTGTGGCGTAGGTAGGACACGGCAGAGCCTCCTCCAGAGCCCTGCTTGCCTGGCTTCTCTCGGCTCTGAGTGGCCATTAAGCCTGGCATGGCTCCACAGTGCCATCCGGACCGCTGGCACTGTGTGGGCACAGTCAGAATGCGGGCTTCTTAGTGGACCTGAGGTGGCAGGCTCCTCCAGACTGAAGGACGATTTGCCAGGAGAACACAGGGAAGGCAGGAGAGATGGAGTCCTCCAGCTGGGGCCAGGGTGCGACTTCACGGAGGCATCAGTGGAGCCAGGATGAAAGCACACACATGGAGATGGAGCAGAACTTTCAGGACACACAGAGCCTGTGCGACACACGAGCATAGGGTCACCACCACCTGCCCAGACCACGGAACCCGCACTGCAGAAGTCCTGCGGGGGGGCCAAAAAGTACACGTGCCTGTCTCACAGTGACTGCCTCACTGGCCCCACCATGCCCACCGGGTGACAAAGCTTAAGGAGCTTCCTCTGTCTGCGCCCTTTTCCCATATGAAATGTCTGTGGTACCTCTGAGGAAGCTTCTGACGCTATAACCACAGAACCTGTCCCCTGAATCCTCGTCATTCTGTCCCTTGGTCCTGCATCCGGCTGAAGATCTGGCCAGAAGCTGCCTCTTGCCATGAACAGTCGTCTGTGTCCTGGTTTGCCTTCCGCCGGTGCCCAGCACTACCATGGCCTTGACTGCCAGCTCCCTTCTTCCTTCGTCACTCACAACTCTTCGTCTCTGCCTTTGTCCCACCCCAGCCTTGCAAAGCCCGGCATCTCTCCAACTATTCACTGGCTCCAATCTCACAGCCAGGATTCTGAGCTTGACTACACAAAATCACATCATGCTCGTGGTCCAGCTTTCCTGGGCCCTTCCAGCTTCAGCTGTTCACCTCAGTGTCTATGTCTGTCCACCAGCAGGCACCCTGCTCTGAGAAGATTCCTGCCTCTACCTGCTGAGAGCACTGAGGACCACGGTCCAGTCCTTCACCCATTGCCATGGCTGGTTCCTACAAAGCATGCGTATGACGTGTCTCTCTGCCTACATCCCTTGCTGCAGGGAACAAGCTGCTACTAACCTTATCCCTACACTTAGGCTGTGAGTCCAGTCCTCATGTATCTCCTTGCTCTCCCCATATTTTCAAACTCTCCTTTCCCCTTACTCTTTCCCACACTTAAACATGGTACAGTAGCCATATGCTGAATTAACTCTCTGATAGATGTGCCTGACACTGGGCCTATTATGTAGAGTTCATTTAGCCAGCACATAAGCTTGGAGCATCAGTTCCCATACCCTGCTTTGTAGATGAAAGCTGAGATGCAAAGAGATCAAGTGCTTTGCCCGGGACATGTAGTTGGATGGATGGGTGTGTGGGTGGATGGATGGATGGATGGATGGATGATGTGCAGATGGATAGGTGTGTGGATGGATGGATGGATGGATGGCCTGGTGGCCAAAAGGCCACGTTAAGCACAGTCCCCTTTCATTTTAGCTAAGTACCTTTGCCCAAGCCACTTGGTTTCTCCAGGCCGTTTCCTCAGCTGCAATGTGAGAGCCGGAGTGCTACTGCTGGACCGCGGGGAGGCTTTAGGGAGGTCGCATGTGCGTGCTGCCAGCGCCAGTCCTGAGCACTGTAGCCACTTCATTTCCTCCTTACTTTGCCTCAAATGCCCACAAGTTTGACTTGAGCTTGAGTCCTCCAGGACTTTAGAGAACTGGTGAAGAAACAGAAAATCCTACCAGGAATCACTGTAAGTCCTCAACCCCACTGTTAAAATTTCTTAAGGTCGCGCTCCGAATCTCGGATCCTAACCAGCGTAGGAAAGGTTTGCTTACTGTTCCTATTAGTGCCAGCTACAGGCGTAGGCAAAGGCTTCCCCCGAGGCCCCAGCACTGTCTCCGTATACCTGGAATTTGGAAGCTCCTCCTCCGTCCCTGGCTCAGCTCGAAGGCGCGCACCTCCTTGGGAGGGGTTCCGTCTGCTTCTTGCTAGGGTCAGTTTTTAACACCTTTCCAAGTACAAGAAATTTTATGGAAAAATTATGTATAAGTCTCTCCTTTAGGGGAAAGACACGGCTTCACCTACCAGCTATTTTAACGAACAAGATTGTAAAGTAAGTCCAGACAAATTAAAACCTAGCTGTGCCAGGTCCCAGGTTTCACCTGAGCTTGTACGAGGATCCGCATTTAATGAGGGCAGCCTGGGGCGGCTTCACCTGAAAGTGTTCGCTTTGGCCTGATTACCAATAGCCATGCCGTGCGCATCTTACTTCCGCCCTGTCTGTGTTCTCTTCGTGCGTCCGACTCCTTCCACGCCATAGACAGCAGGCACTGCTGGTCACCAGCATGGAGGAGGAGGTGTCAGCAGTGGAAGGGCTGAGACTTTTCAGTCACAGAACTCACGCTGAGAGAGTGGAAAAGGGGCATTTAAGAGGCTTAGATGGAAAGGAGGCTGAGCCTGTGTGTGAATATATTTGACAAAATAACTTCTGTGCAATATGGCTTGCGAGGGAGTTGGGCCAACTGATGCACACCTCTCCTGTGGAGCTATTTTAATATTCATCTGTTCTTTCAACAAATATTTATTGAAAGCTGTGCTGGACCACATCATTCCTAGTGCTAGTGCCAGGGAATTGAGATGGAAAAAAACTAGACCCTGCTGTCAGGCAGGCTTGCAGCCTAGAGCCAGGGGACCTGTCCAGCGCCAGGCAGGGAAGAGGCGAGCAGGCAAGCAGCAGTGCGTGGGTGTGGCTTCCTGTAAAAGAAGAGCTGGTGTGCCTTGGGCTGGCAGGGCCCCTGGCAAGGTCCTGTCCTACAGGCAAGAGCTCTCTCAGTCTGCAGCGAAAATCTTAGGACAGTTGGAGATTTTCACCTGGTTTCAAGAAGAGTGTCAGTGGACAAGCACAAATAGCTTCAACCTAGGTTTGATAGTATGGGGTGCTGGTGCCTGTGAGCAGGCCAGTGCTGGGGCTGCCTACCCAACTGTGAGGCTTGTATGAGGAGAGTAAACATCTTGTTCTTCTGAGGCTGCCCCTCTGCTTGGTGACTTGGAGCTGTGTGGATACTGTACATGCTAGGTCCAATAGCAGGCACATACATAAAATGATGCACATGGAGCTTTTTATACATGGTTCCCTTGGATTGTCATCATCTACTCTATAGTACGGGTTCATCATTACTCTTCTAACTTTAGAGTGAAGAGTTATGGCTCAGAGATTAAGTAATTTTCCCCAGACAGCTGGGAAACTGGAGGTTAGCTCGGAAGCTGCACTTGCCCTGGGCCGTGTGGTCCTTAGTCCCCAGGGATTCCTCCCAGAGCCCAGCCCTCCCCGCACTCACTCAGAAAGTTCTGATTTTTCTCGCATCGAAGTCACACAGCAGTCATCGGTGCTGTCCTGTCCTGAGCAGGTTGCCAAAGTCAGAGTTTACGTTGACCCTCCGCCACCAGCCCAGGACACAACCCACTGCATTTTGTTTCCTTTTTTTAAAAAAGAAAAATGGGAACGTGACACTTGTTGTGTTCTGCCCATGCCCCTGGCAGGAGGCTGGCACTGCCAGCTCTGCTTGCATCCACTCGTCCATTTACCTCAGGAGGTCTGCGTCATGTCCATCCACCATGACGACACAAACGCCTTCTGGTCAGCACAGAATGGCATGTGTCACTGTCACCATCGGGCCCTGAGTGCACGTAGCGCGCACCCGGAAAGCCAACCCAGCCAGGGCCACTGCTCCAACCTTCCCGAGGGGCTGATGCCACCCCAGCTTACAGAAAAGGAACCCTGAACCTCAGAGAGAAGCACGATCTAAGCTTCACGAGTGGCGTTTCCGTGGTGTAGAAGGCCAGGGAGCTACAGAGAAGCTTCTGGAACCTCGCGCTGTTGGCTCACACCGAGCACCCTGTGAAGTTCCGACTGCCTTAATGTTGAAGCAGAATCTGAGAAGGGAAAGTAAAGCAGTTCCTGTATTTCCAGGATGAAAATAAGAAATTGAACTGCTTGTGAGAGGAAAAGCAATAGGACCACGACCTGAGGCCAGGTTGCGAAGCAGCATCTCGAGTTTCCATTCCCACCTCTGTCCCTCCTGGGTCTCTTCCACTCAGACCCTCTGCCAAGGAGAGCTCCAGGGTCCCCGTGTGGGGTGACCATCATATAGCACCCCATAAACATCACGGCTGTCCAGTTCAGGGCGCTTCCACTGGAGTGTGTTAGAGCTACAAGCCAGCTAGTTCGGGGGCAGGGGCGGCCCAGCCTCCGGCTAGCTCGGGCTTCACGCCAGGAGTGCACTGTAGTATTGACCAGCAAGGCAGCGGAGTGTCCTGAGTGGTCAGGTCTCAGCCTCCAAATGAGAATAGTGAGGCTGCATGTCTGGGAGACTCTGCCAGGAGGGTACCGCCGCTTCTCACAATACCCAGGGCATGGCCGGATGTAACGAAGGAGAAACGGCAGGACCAGCGGTAGACAGGCAAGAGCTGCTGGCAGCGAAGCTTCTGTCAGCTCTATGCATGCACCTTGCTTTGTCTCCGGACCGGTTTCCTTGTCTGCAAAATGCCTATCTCACAGCACTCCGTGATTCTGAGGATTGTCGACACAGAAAATACCCACGTGACCGTGCAGGGTGTCCTTGTATCATCTGGGCTTCAGTGTCCTCCCTCTAAGGGACATAATATCCAGATATTCTTACAACATTAGTGTGATAGCTAAGTGAGAAATTGTGCGTGAAATATGCTTCATAAACTGCAAAACCTGGCGTAAGTGTTAGTTAAGCCCAAATGGCTTTCCCACAACGTTATCTCAACTATTGTAACACCAAACCCAGGAGGTTATTAAAGCGGGAATTGTTGTCCCCTTTTACAGAAACGGAAAGCAGGGCTCAGTAGATTGCTTCGTGTACAACTTGCAGGTCGTTTCAGCCAATATTAAGTGGCAAAGCTGTGGCTAGATCCCAGGCCTGTCTGACCGTAAAACCCAGGATTTTAATCCACTACATGCAGTCCAAAAGATACAGACGTGGCCGGTGGCTGCAGGCTGCCCGCATAGCCTCGGAATGTCAGCTGCAGCTTGCACATTACTCGCAGTGTGACCTCTTGGGGACGGAGCTCTGTTTTCCTGCCCTCTGTGTTTCTAGCTCCGAATGGTCTCCGGCACACAGTAGGCATGTGTGCAGGAGTCTTTGAGGGGTCCATTGACCGATACCTGCGATCTACCAGGCTCAAAGTATTCCTTCAAGCGGGCGTTGTCACTGTCCTCGCCGTACAGAGGAAGAAAATGGGCGCGGAGCAGCGCCGCCGGCCTCGCAGCTGGCTGACACGAGGTGTGGAGTCATCGACCCGATCCCGGGTCCTCCTCCCTCTGTCCCTGCTGCCTCCAGCTGGCTGAGAAGTGAGTGGCATCAGGCCTGCCTTCTGCAGCCGAGGCTCCACGCCTGTGCATTCAGCCAGCAGCTGATCGGCAATACTCAAAATTTCTCCACCCATACTAAAAATATATAGACTTTCTCTCATTATTCTAAATCATAGCAGCAGTGTCCTTATTTACACTGTATGCATAGGCACAGGGAGTGGTCAGAGAGGACTTGAGGCGCATGGGAGAGCCACGTAGGTCAACCACACGCTGTGCCGTTCGGTAGAAGGGACTTGGGACCCCTGAACTCCACTCCGGAGTGAAGGATATTCTAGAACCAATCCCCCCTGGATGCCCAGGACCTGCTCATGAAGACCCAAAGCCCCACGGGGAGAGCTGGACGAGGCCTGCCATTCTGCCCTGGGCTCCTAATGAGAGCCACGCTTGCTGTGTGCCTTGCCCTGTCCATCAGCCCCGAGCCTGGGCCTCTCCTGAGTCACCTTGGTGCGTGCAGGAGCCGTCTGCTGTGTGCTGTTCACTGTTGCACCATCACCAACACCTGGAAGAAAGTGGGGGGTGGGGAGACAGCGGCGAGATGGCTCAGTGGTTAAAGTGCCTGCTTAGGCAAGCTTAGGCAACTGTAGGGACTGTGGTTCGATCCCCAGCACCACATGCTGTGCCAGCCCCACCCCCAGAGCAGGCCAAGCCAGCCATAATATATTAAAAAAAGAAAGAAAGAAAGAAAGAAAGAAAGAAAGAAAGAAAGAAAGTGCGGAGTAGGCCCAAGCAAACACTTCTGAGCTCTCCCTAAACTCTCTGAGGAAAGCACAGCCCAAGCCCAAGCCCAGGCTCCAGCATCACCAGGAGTTCCCTGCCCTTTCCGTGTTGTACAGACAAGGTGATAGCTTAGACAGGACCCCAGGAGGTCCAGGGCCTGGAGGTGGACGCCATGTCTTTAGGAAAGCCTAAGGTACTCCTGAAGGGAGCGTCTCCCAGGAGCGTTGCTGGACACGGGCCTCTCAGCACCCTCGTGAGTCCCTAAGGGAGCAGAGAGCTAGGCCTGGCTAACCAGTGGGGCCTGAGGTGCTTTGCGTCCTCCCTCACCGTCACTCTAGGCACACCCTGTGTCAGCACCACCACACAAGCCTCATGCCAGTGCTTGTGCTGGGTCCAGGGATGGCGTGGTCAAAGGAAGGAGCCCCGGCCTCAGGACGTCCTGTCCTTATGGTGAGGTGAGCACAGAAAAGCATAGTAGCGTGCAGTATGGGGCAGGAAGGTGCAGGAGAATAACTGCACCGTGAGGCACCACAGGTGCCTCAGCAGGCTGGGCACAGGCCACACCTGAGGACGGGCCACGCACAGTGTGGGCGCGAGGCAGAACCCCACCGCTGTGCAGCCTGGGGGGCGTGTGCACCTTCAGGTTGCCCTGAAGTAGATGAGGAAGTTGACAGAGTGTGTGGGGGGCGGGAGGGATACAGAGAGAGAGAGACAGAGGGAGGGTGCTTCTTTCCTTCCTAGCAGATCGGTGGCTGAGCGGGCGCCAACCACACAAACCTTTGGACTCCCAGGATAAAGCTCAGTGTCCTGACTTCAATTTTAGGGCTACTTTCTAGAGTTACTTGAGCTTTGCCGTGGCCTTGGGTGTTGTCTGCTTCAGCGAGTGTCACTCTGCGTACCAGGCGAGCAGAGAGCTATGGTGAGGCAGTGCCATGGTGCCCACCCTCTCTAGGCCGGGAACTGTGGCTCAGGCAGGCCGGACCGCTGCCCATGGGCACATGCAGGAGCGCACGGCCCTGGCCTAGATCCAGGTCCCTGCTCTAGGCCAGAGCTGTCTGCCCCTTCTCACAGCGGCACCCTCTCCTGTGCACAGCTTAGGAAACAGGTAGGAAGCACCGCCCCTCGCCTCTGAGGTGAAGTGATGGCGGGAGATTGGCAACTCTACATATCTTTTTAAATTTTCAAACATCTTATGCATGTCTTCTAGGTTGGGAAAGAAAGTCTGGGCCTCTAAGATCTCATTTTCTTTTCTTTTTTCAAAATAGCTAGGATGTGAGAAGCTTCTAGGCCAGCACTACCACGTGGAAGCGGTAGTAGGCAAAAGCCACATCACACAGCGGCTGAATGATGTAGCCTGAAACAAAGTTAAAGCACTAGGCTTTGTGCGTGGGTGGGAAGGCTGCCGGCCACGAGGCCTGAGAGTCGGGGCCGGGCCTCCACCAGGGCCCCAGCAGAGAGCATCTGCGACCCAGCTGCCCAGCCTCTCCCCTCAAGGGCTGCTGTGTGTGGGAACCTCTGCGTCCCCTGCCTGCGGCGAGCACAAAGCCATCGCTGGCCTGGAGCCCGCAGGGCCTGTGAATCGGGCCCTGTGTGTGCCGCCCAGTCTCACAGACAGGCCTTTGTGAAGGACCGGCCGAGTGCACCGTGGCCGTGAAGTGGCCTGCCCACCCCGCCATCACCACGCTAGCTGGTTTTCTTTGGATCAGAAAGCTGCTGGGAAGGTGCTTGGAGCCGGGGAGGAAACAGCACAGGAGAGGGCAGAGGGTAAACTCAGCACACGCCTGGGATACACTGTGGGTTTTGGCCACAACTCAGTGTGTCCGGGGAGCGAGGGTTGAGCCCCGAGACCCGCTAGGGTCCAGGCTCTAGCTCCATGCCACCCGAGCTCTTCCTGTACCCCGCCAGCCCTTCACTAGGCAGCAGGGATGCTCCTACACCTAACTGGCTCTTAGTGAAGTCGGACTCCCCTCACGCCCGTTGGGAGGGGGCCAGGCCCCTTTAGAAGAGGCAAACAGCAGCAGGGAAGGGCTGGCAAGTGGAAAGGTCAACCGCACAGCCCTTCAGTGGCTCCCGCCCCTAGGGGCAGGTGGGTAGCCAGCGGGCTTCCGCCCAGGGGCTGCTCCTGCCGGTGGCACCTGCTCCCCGGCCTCTGTGAGCTCCCAAGCCTCTGGCATGCCCTCCGCTCACAGCAGCCCAGCAAGAACTTGCTCAAGTCCTGTCTTCTCTCTCCCTCCCCTCCTCCCTCCTTCCCCTCCCCACAGAGATCTGCGCTGCGGACTGTGGCGGCCACGGCGTCTGCGTGGGGGGCACCTGTCGCTGCGAGGACGGCTGGATGGGGGCAGCGTGCGACCAGCGGGCCTGCCACCCCCGCTGCGCGGAGCACGGGACCTGCCGGGACGGCAAGTGCGAGTGCAGCGTGGGCTGGAACGGCGAGCACTGCACCATTGGTATGGCGGCCGCAGGCCAGTCCCTGGTCTGGTCTGTAGGACATCGTGTCTGTGGGGCCCGTGGGGCCAGCTGGACCCCATTGCATGTGGGGAGGGGCCGAAAGTCCTTTCATCTGGTGACACCATGAGCAGCTTTTCCTAGACATGGTTTGAACTTCAGTTCATTCTCGACTTGGCACTGCCGAGCTCAGGCCTCCCAGCTTGCATTTCCTGGACCCCAGTTAGTGGGTGGCAGGCGCTGAATGGTATAGCTCAGCATCCAGGAACGAACCAGGTGCCATCCATTAGCGGCCAAGCCTGTCACCTCTCTCCACCTCAGTTTCCCCACTTACAAGAGCTTAGCCAAGGAGGCTGAGGGCAGGGCGCAGGGCTCAGGCCACCCAGCCGTTGGCAGCAACTGTGCTGTCCTCTGAGACAGCGCTGACTTAGCCCAGCCACCTCACCCACTGGCCTAGGAGGTGGCCGCAGAGGTCTGAGCCCCAGAGAAACTCTCCACCAGCCCTGGCCACATGTGCATCCCGCCCTCCCCGCCCTCAGCTTCCGCTCCATCTGCATGTGCCTCCCTTCCAGTCACTTGGGGCTCCTCCTCCCAGGCCCCTGGCGGAGCAGCACTGTTGGCAGCTTTAAAAACAAGCAGATCACTTCATTCTCCATCCCTGCTTTTCCTTCTGGCTTTGTTGGTTTTAAGCACAGCCAGCCGTTTTGCTTGGTTTTTTATCCCGGAATGAACACTCACCGAAGGATCTTTATGGAACCAGCCGGCCGGTGGATGTTTGCTTTAGCTTCTTCCCTTGGTGTTTTCTCAGGGAAGGCTCTGTAGTCAGATGGCGTGCACATGGCCGCAGAAGGCAGGGTTCCAGGTGACCCTCTGGCTCACAAAGTGACCCCATAGCTCCCACAGGAGCTGAAGGAACAAAGAGTTTTAAGCAAATGGAGATCCCTCCTAACTTTTTGTGGTCTTGTAGTCCTCGTCCTTTTCCTTTTGCCATTTGCCACCAAGGAGAAGCTTATACTCTTGATCCCTGTCCCTAAACAAAGTGGCACCTACTTTTTTGAAGATTTACTGTCTACCAAGAGCGGTGCTAAAAAAGAGCTAGACTGCTTCATTCTGTCCCCCTAGCCGGGGTGGGTTGTGTTCTCCTCACGGAGACCTGAGGCAACGTCACGTAACGTACAGAAGTGCGGCAGGCACCGCAGCCTGGTCTTTCTCCCCCTCAGCAGCTGTCCTGCGCCTGCACGTGACAAAGCCTAGACTGCCACTGAGGCTCTTGCCCTCGCTCAGGCCGCGCCTTTCTGCTTCCAGATGCACTGAGCTCTTCTCCTAGTCGTGGGTCCCCCACACCTACCTAGCACCCTCCCTGGAGAAGGACGTCGGCCCTTTCTTCTGCTCTCCAGAGAGAGGAGCTGGGCCGTCCCGCTGCACGCTCCCGGGCGTCAGGCCGCCCTACCTTATCTCTGCCTTCTCTTCTCCTCACCATGGACTGGCCCTCCTGAGCCAGCCCAGGCACCCTCCTCCTCCCGGTGGCTGAGGGCGGGCTGACCTTTCAGACTCCAGCTCGGAAGATGTCCCATCACTATTTTAAAAAAAGTCAGAGCCTGAGCGCAGCACGTCCTGTTTTCACTCTCGCTGGCTCCCACATCCCTCAGCTCGCCTTGCCGAGTGCCAGGAGCCTTGTGTCAGCTCTTAGGGGACAAAACGTCTCATCAGAGTCAGATGACCAGCGGCTTTGGGGCCCTCGCTCCGTCAGATAACTCATGGCAGGGGTTATGGGAGGGCTGGGCTTCGTCCCATACCTTGGAGCTTCCTATCAGCCTGGCTTCCAGGGCACCTGCTCATCGCGATCCCAGGAAGCCAGCGGCTTGCTCCACCCCTCCCCCCACTCACTCTGTTGTCAGTCTTGAGAAACTCTCACCCTTGGCGCTGCAGGGACGGTCTTTCTTTCCCCTGCAGATAGGAAATGCACCAAAGTAAATGTGCACGATATAAAAGGAAAGTTGACAGCCCTAAATGCCAGAAAAATGTTCTAGGGCATTGAAGATGTAATGGAGTAGTTCCAGTGGTTCAGATGAAAGGACTTTGGCTCGGAGCTCTGTCACCCTTCATTGTCTGGTGAGCGTTTCCCCTGTCCTTGTCCGATTTCCCTGCATGGCAACCTCCTCTGTGGATCTCTGCTGTGGCCAGCTGCATCCCCATGAGAAACCAAATACCTCAGCTGAAGGAACACTTCAACACTGTAGGCTAGAGGAGAAGGGGGAATGAAAAGGAAAGAAACAATAGCGGATGGCTTCCTTTTCTTGTTGGAATGGAAATGAGGAGAAATCCTTTTCAGTCTTTGATGATAGCAAGGAGCATTTTTCTTACATTGCCAGAGAAATTCACTCCCTGTGAGGGTCATTTAGGAAAAGAAAATAACTGCTGATGTGAAAAGGGAGAGATTTGAATTGTTAAATGTTGTTCTTGTTATCAGATTTCATTGTTCTGTGGTGGGTCACTTCCAGGCAGCGGCTGCTTGCACTGCAGCCCAGGCAGGCATTTCCCACAGGAGAGGAGGAGATGGTATCCATGAGCCAACTCAGACCTCCAAGTGGTGGAAACGAAAGGGCAGTAGCTGTTGCCTTGTACACTGCTGCCCCGCAAACAGGAGAGAGCACCTTGACCACCCTTCAGGGAGTAAGAAGGGTCGAGGCTCCTTGCGGCCAAGCCCCCAAAGACACTTCCCAGCACAGATTAACATGGGAGGAATCGCGCACCTCTGTCCTCCTCCCTTATCTTTCATGGAAGCAGCTTGATTTTTCTCAGAAGAGGTTGGTTTGCAAAAAAGGGGGAGCTTGAGAGTGGCATTCCCTCTCGTGACAGTCATTTTTTTTCAGGCAGCAAGAACACTTCAGTTTAAAGCGTATGCCTCATGATAGGAACTGCTCGCTCTGCATCTCAGAGAAAGGTCTGCAGTGGAAGTGCGGTAGGGAGCGCAGGCGACTGTGTGGGCCTCAGTGTCTCTCCCGGTGCCTCACAGGACAGGGGGCGGAAGGAGGTCCCCAAGGGGGAGGAATTCTAGCCCTCTCCCCTCTGCAAGAAGAACTGTTCACTTGTAGCCTAAAGCTGACTCACTTGCCCTTAGCAAGGAAGGAGGAAGGGGCTCTTTTCAGCCCTGGCTCTGCTTCCTGGACGTTAACAGTCCTCTTGCATTGTAGAACTCGGGTTTCCTAGTCTAGCCGCTAAGGTAAGACGGGTTATTTGGATCCGTATCTCAAGGGTAAGGACAACACAGTCTTCAAAAGCCTATTTTTGAACATCTTTTCCAGAAATTTTATGGATCTCTAAAGTTTAGGACTTGACGTCTTATTTTCATAGCAAAATCTAAAACTTGCAGTTAAATTTAAGAAAATGTTCTTTTCAAAACACTAGTGACACTTTGAATCAATTCTGTGTTGATTATGATGATTTTATTCACCTCAGTGCTCCCCATCTATGAGGGCTCAAAACGTGTGTGTGTGTGTGTGTGTGTACACGTGTGTGCGTGCGTGCGTGCACGCGCGCGTGTGTGTGTGTGTGATGCCAGCTTCTGATTATATTTATAAAATTCCAACCTTGACCCCAAAGCTGTGATTGTTCAAAATGCCAGATACACAGAATTATTTACTCAACTCCAGGAAAGTTGTCCAATCACATAAATCCTGATTCTTAAACAAAAGCCTCCTCTGGGAGTAAAGATCAAAATAATACTCGGATGGTGCAATTACTTGAATGAGCAAAGCCAGGCCTCGTGGAGAAGGGAATTTATGAAGAAAGCCACAGAACCTCTTGGAGTGTTTGGTCCCTGCTTGAATGCTAGTGCTCAGGTTTCTTTTTGTAATCAGAGAACTCTTCACCATGAGCGCACAAGGCGCCCCTGGAATGCCAGCACTCGTGTGACAACCCTGCTTCGCCCTCAGAAGCTGCAATCCATCAGGACAAATGGTGACAAAGAGAGAGAGAAGACTTCCAGGGACCTACCCCAAGCCATCAGAGTGTGCGTCGACTGCTGATGGCAGAGGGGCACCGCAGCGCACAGGCTGGGGTGAAAGCTGAGCATGTGTGGGCTCCCTTCAGGGTGGGTCCCATCGGCCACTTATTCTCCTATCCTTCATCCAAAGAAAGAAGAGCATGAATGTGTCTGGGCTGTTAACAAGAACATCGCTTTGGTGCCTGGTCTCCACGTCTGGGTGATCGTAACCACCACACACACCACCTCCTACATTGACCCCTGTCTCGTCTGCTCTAATGTGGCTCGTTGGTGCATCTGTTAGAGTTGACCTGAGACTCCTGAAGGAGAAGAAGTGGAAGGCTTCTTGCTGTAAGCTTGATAGGGACCCTGAAGCCTGTGAGGTGGTCTTGAGAGAAACTGTTGGAAGCTTTGTTAGAACAGGCAAGTGACTGGAGGAAGGTCTCATACTGGCAGACACAGAAATGCCAGAGACCAGCCTGAGCCAAAGGCTCAGAGTCTGTGCCAGAAGCACCTGTTGGCCCATGCTGTTCCACAGCCCTCACACGAATGACAAGAACATAGTATGAACCCAGCAAACACTTGTGCAGTAGCAAAGCAGGAAATGCGGCCATGGGCAGAGCTGACTACACTGTTCTCACCCTCATCCTGGGGTCCTGAGAAGACAGAGGCAGAAATTTTGTGAAGATGCAAAAATTTGGTGAAATCTTCTCAGTCTTCTTCCATAATGCAAACTTATGAATTCAGCATCATTTTTTCTTTAAAGCTGGTACTCCAGAGCCACCTGCTATTAAGAGCGCGTATGTCAAGGTTTTCAAGCCACAGCAGCATCAACAATATGGGCTGTGCATATGCCTTTTGTAAATAATGCCACTGGACTTCAAAGACCCAGTTGTCACCTCCATTTTCAATGGCCAGAGATAAGGAAGCTCTGTGCCTTTTCGGTTCTGTGTTGGGCCTGGTATTGACTGGCAGTTATCAGCTTTTGAATTCACAGCGTAGCGTGAGGCCTCTTTGTAGCTCAGGAATCCCTTTTGATTTGCACAGTTGGGATTTGAAGTTTTGGAAGTCCTCACTCGCTTATCTCCTGCAAACCCCAATGCTGATTTGCCCAGAGGCTGCCTCGATCCTGCCTACTGGCTTCTGTTGCTACCTGTGGACTGGCGAAGTGAGCAAGCATTTGTAAGAGTTTAAAAACACATTTGCATTTAGTAGAGATCATTTTTACTACATAATTTTAAAAAATGAAATGGCCTTCAAAGAGAGCACAAGCCCTGGAGTCAGCCCTGGCTTCTCAGAGATGATCCCGTGATTTAATTTTCACTAACCGTCAGACCCACAAGGCTATTATCAAGTTTAGAGACCATCAAAGACACTTCCTCTTCAGAGAACTCCCTCAGTGTGGATGCCGGCCACTCCTCCTCTGCCACTGCGAGGCTCAGAGTTATTGCAGGAAGGCATGACTAGCACCTTCCAAGAGACTCTGCAGACCTGAGAGCTGAGAAAGCCACCCGAGCCGCGAGACTCCATGTGTTCTTGCTCGTTGACTGCAACGCTCTGATATCCTGGGAGATTAGATCTAAGAAACTCTAAGCCATTTTGCAGAATTAAATGAATACACATATCTAAGGCTAATGTGTCAAGTAAACTAAGCATCAACTCCTGCCCACAGCCAGAGAAGTTTCCGAGGCTGTTTTTCCCATGAAACATAGGCAGGCCCTATGTTTCATTTCTTCCTGGTGGCAGCCCCTGTGCTGGGCGTTCCATGGCTGTATTTATTTACTCCTTCCTAATGAGCCACTCTCCTTCACTTTATTTTTATCTCCTGCTGTCCAGTGTAAGAGATAAGAGCGTGCGCAGGCCCTGGTAAGGCTCTTGCCATTTTCTGTGTGGCTCTGCAGCCTTCAAGAGCCTATTTGATCTTGAAGCATCAACCACATGGACATCTGAGTTAAGAGCAGAGCTTCCGACCCACCAATCTTTTAAGACATAGATATGTAAGTAGGATAGATAGATAGATAGATAGATAGATAGATAGATAGATAGATAGATAGATAGGCAGGCAGGCAGGCAGGCAGGCAGGCAGGCAGGCAGGCAGACGGGCAGACAGACATGGTATCTATCCAGAGGACTGAAAAACTAAATTCATTTTTTGTAATAATGAGATGAAGACTGTTATTGTTTAAGGACTCTTGGGGCTTTCAGGTCAGGCCATACTGCTATGTCCACTGTTGTTGGGGACTTCTGATTCATGTGTAAGATCAAGCTGAGGATGGGTGCTGCCTAACCAGAGGCCTCTGGTGCCTGAGAAGCCGGCCAGCTGTGCAGCCTTGTGGAGCACAGCAGAGGGCGGGAGGAGAGAGCAAGGCAAGCGGGGCCTCCTCGGAGCAGCCTTGTGGGGCAGGCGCAGAGGCCAGCCCTGCTCTGGCCGTAGACATGCACCCCACACAGGCACCCCACACAGGCACCCCACACTGGCACGGTTGCGCCAGAGCAGTGTTTAGTACTCACCCTCACACATACGCAAGACCTTAGTTTACCAAATAATTCAAGGCGTGAACGCAGCCCCTGCATTGGTAAGCACAGCAGATGTCCTTTGTCCTTTGAGCTTGTGAGCTCTGAACATTGGTCAGGTTTTCTTTTCTTTTTCTTGTTTTTTCTCAGTAACATCCATTGACCTGTGTTTCACATTCTATGTAAGGTGCACACAGTAGGGCTGCATCTTACGAAAAGCACCAGACCCAGACACCCTGCATCCAAGTTTACACGGCCCGTGTGTGTGCCAGAGCCAAGAGTGGCCGGCTGCGAGCCAGGGGAGTCGGCCCCAAGGCCCAGCCCCCATGCCGGGGCATGGCAGAGACTGCCCACGCTTGGCGCAGTTCTACATTCCAACCTCATGGGCGCCTCCACACGGAGGCTTGCTCTCAGCGCCGCTGCTGCCGGGGCGAACATGGGCCAAGGCCGAGATTTCCACAAAGCTGGGTGAACCTGACAGGCAGGGCAGGCGCGTGGCCACGCGGGCAGCTTCCCAGCCCCTGTCCCTTTACCCATCTGTCATCTTGTCTATCTGATCGCGTTCCCAGCCCCTGGATCCCAGAATGGTGGATGTGCCCGTGGCCTTTCTTGGAGACTGCTTGCTCTCCTTTCCCCTCTCCTGCACCATCTTGTCCTTGTTTTGTTTGTTCCTCATGGTAAAGGCCTGGCCCGGATGTGGGGCACAGCGCTCCACGCCCCCACAGTGCCTGGCATGGGTATGTGGCAGGCAGTGCCGCACTGCGCTCGCGAGGTGCTCCTACCTTAAATGTCCTGTCTTTTATCTCCCAAGCTCACTATCTGGATAGGGTAGTTAAAGGTACGGTCTTCCTTCCTCTATTTGGCGGTTGTCTTTGTGTGTGTCTGTGTATGAGCAAAACAGAAGAAATGTGTCTATGAAAATGTGTCCAAACCCCATAGCATGAGGGTGTCTCAATTTTGCCCCAGCCACAGCCTTGTCACACAAGTCTCGGCCCACCTCAGCTGGGATTTTGGGTCACAGGTGGCTGATACACCTGGAGTATCACTCTGCCACTCAGATCTGTCGATGACATCACCATTGTGCCGTTGCCCTTCCCTGCCTGCACACACCCTTCACCCTTTCCACCCCATCTTGTGTCACCCTGTGTACTCCCTTGGCCCTCAGTCCGTCAGAAGTAAGACACTGGGTGCCAGGTGGGGTGACCCAAGAGAGGAAGAGACCCAAGAGCAAGCTGAGCAATCTTAAGGAAAGTAATGTTCACTCTGTCGCTGTTGTGTCACCCAGGAGCCCCCCAGGGTGCTAGGCACAGTGGGCAGGCTCCGCAGACCAGGGCAGCGGGCTCTGGCCCAGGCGCGGACGGTCTGTTTGTGTGTTGTTTTCCTTTTCAGAGAAAGAGGCTTTGGTAAGTTTTATCTATGAAGAGTATTTAAGGCCAACTAATTCATGACATTCCAAACACTGGCATGACTCAGGTGAGGCTCAGTTTCCAAACAGGACTCGCTGTTCTTTGTCTATGCTCAGGACAAGATGTGTGTTCTGAAGGACTCTAACTCCCTGAGAAGTATCGTGCCACACTTATTCTCCCACTCCCAAGCCTAACATTCCAAAAGCGCCTGCTGTCTGGTTATTAGAGACACACCTCTGCACCCAGACCCCCAGAGCCGAGCCCAGCCCTGCACCTGTTGAGCTGAGTGACGTTCAGCGAGTGACGTCACTTCAGTCTACTCTACACCAGGACTGACCTCCTGGGGCTAGCATGAGAACTGTGTGAAGCTAGGACAGCGAGGGGCCTACCGCATAAGCAGGAATGATGCTCTATGAATTTGAGTCACACTGGTTTATCATCATGTCCGTGTTCTTTCCGTTACTTTGGAAAAAAGAATTTATCTGTGACATCAATTTCTGAAATTGGAATGGAAAAGGCTGAATTGGATGGTAATAAGAGAGCCCAACTGGTGTTGAAAGACTTACGGAGAAGGTTTCAGGGAACAACTCTGACCCCATTCTTCTCTGCTGGGGCAGCCTGGCAAATACAAGAGTGGAGTGGCTGGGGCCGGTCAGAGTCTGAGAAGCAGGCTCCTGGAAGTGCACACTCCAGCCCTCAGGCTCAAATCCTGCCATCCAAGCAGGAAACAGTATTACCTCAGAGCTTTTTCTAAAAAAAAGGATTTTATACCTCGTCATCAGGAATCTTCAAGATGGACTAAATTTAATAATGTATTTTTTCTGACGGTATGAAGGCTTTTTATATCCTTGAGTTTTAAGTGAATCCTATGAATGAAACAAAGTTGATGTAAAAAGGAAATGGGAGGTGACCATCTGGTCGTGGGTCTCATTCCTACGAGGTGGCCCAGCCAGGGCTCTGGCTTCCCAGCCAATCCCTGTTTCCAATGTTCTTTCTTTTTTGTGTGGTTTGTTTGTTTGTGTTAGGGTCCCACTAAGATGCCCAGACTGGCCTCAGCATTGTACCTCAGCCTCCCAAGTGGCTGGGATTACAGGCCAGAGCCACTACACCTGGCCAGTGTTCTAACTTGTACCACCATATCTCACCAAGAATATCCCATAATTTCCAATACATTTTTCCTCCAAGTCACCTCTTCCAGATTGACACCCTTTCCTGGAAGTGGCCTACATGCTTTCCTACATAAATATTCTGCTCTGTAGTTCAGAGAATATGAGAACTGTAGTTCAATTAGGTCACGCATTATAACTTGCTTTGAAAGGAGAATGTTTCTTGGCTAAGTCCAAGCCTTAACCAAGGCCTCCTCTGGCTGATGTTGTGAATTACGGTGCTAATTCTAGAAGGAAATTCAGAGCTCTGCACCTTGCCAGCTTGGGATCTGTTGGAGGAGATCTTATCCAAAGAAATGCCAGCTTTTGTTCTCTCCTTCCAGTTGTGTTGGTACAGACAAAGAAAGTAAATATTCACACAGTATGTGGAAATGCGGCTATGACACAGCAGAAATGGCCCCTGTTCTTAGGGTGCCTATGGCATAGCTGGAAAGACACTGAGATCATTTTAGCCAAGCTTATGACAAGAGTAATAGCTAATTCCAGGGGCTGTCAGGAAGGAGACCCCCTTGCCAGCAGGCTAGCAAGAGGCTTTCAGACTACAATTTAACATGGATCGTAACAGAGCCAGCACAAGTTCTTAGAAGCCAATGGCATAGACTTGTGATTTGAAAGAATATCTGGCCTTCTTGTGGAAAAAAAAAAATGATGGGGAGTTTGAGGATGAAAAGGCCAATTAGTACATGATGGCAGTCGTCTAAGTAAGGAAAGATGGTGACCTCGTGCCGAGAATGAACACGGCGACGAAAATGTTCTGAGTGACAGAGAAGACAAAGCAGGGGCACCGGATCCGCCACAGACACCTAACAATGGCCTCTTGCTGCTTAGCTGAGAAACGATCCCTTCAAGGGTCCCGAATGTCCTCCGGCCACACCTGATGCTGGATGCAAGGGGGCTTCTTCATAGGCTTAGGCAGAAGTGGAAGATAGAGCAGTCCCTTGTCATTTAAAGGGCACCACTTCTGAAAATCTCAGCCCTTCCCTAAACTCTAAAACTACATTATTTTGGCTCCAGCAAATGCCTGGTGTGAGCCCTTCCAGAAGGGATTGTTAATGTTGCTTGGGTCTCTGAATTATAGATGAGCTTCAGGGCTTGTGGAATTAATGAGCTGCCACCGAGGGGAGGGGTGGGCACGTTGAGAGTCAGCAAGTCACCCTGGGGAGGCCTCCTCGAGCTGCCTTGCGGGTATGACTATGCCAGCGCGAGCTGCTGGGTAAGGATGAACCTCAGTCCACACTGAGGTCCTCTGAGGTCGCTCTGACAGGGGCAACTGGTCCATTTGAAGAAAATGACGGTGGATAAAGACCCCCTGCTGCTCTGTGGTGGGAGCTTCCTTCCGTCGGAGCAGATGCCTCCCAGGCAGCCTCTGAGCAGCACAGAGTGTAGGCACCAGGCCATGATGGCAGAGCTTCTAGAGCTTCCATCGGAGCCCTCGGGCCGCAGCGTCAGCGCCAGCACAGGAGGAAAGGGCAGCCATCACAGGTGTCGTGGAATAGAATGGCCCTTATAGGGTTGGCCGAGGGGGAGAAACTCCACAGCCAGACTGGAAAGTGCTCTGATAATCAAATAAGCAGGTTTCTTTAATAAATATATTGGCATTAGGTTTGGCTTTCTAGGGTAAGAATATGGGATGCAGCGTTTTCCCAACTTATTTACTACAGAAGAGTTTTAGGGTGTTTTGTTTGTTGCTTTGAGAATCTCTTAAAAGTTCACGAAGTTCACCGTAAGTGTTAAGAGGCTAAGATCCAAGTTAAACCTCTCTAGAACAAAGCAGCTTGTAGTAAGCAGAACGTAAAAATCTTGGCTGGAGGTACCACTCCTCTCCTCCCTGAGCTTAAGGACAGAAGCACTCGAGCTGCTCTTCCCAGCCCCTGTCCTAGATGGGTTGTGCCGAAAAGACACAAAACACAGTCCCATCCAAATTCTCATGACTGGGGAATGGAGGCCAAAAGAAGGAAAGTCGCTTCCCCGAGCCCTGCAATGCAGGCGGCAGACGCAGAGCCTAGTTCTTCTCATCTGTTGATCCCTATCACCAAGCTCGTGAAGGGCGCCTCCCCCAGGTCGCCTGTCTGGAGTTTGCGTCCCAAGGAGGAGTCAGACCGCCCCGTTAGCTGCAGAGGTGGTCACTTCATTATACCTAGCACAGCTGCTGTCTAATGGACAGGATGCCAGCAGCATGAGTGAGGGCCCCAGCTGGGACCTGGGGCCAGGCCCCCTCCCTCGGGTGCCGGTGGCCATGCACCCCAGGACGAGGTCATGAGGTTGCCTTCTCTCCTTATGAGGACCACAGCTTCTGACCCAAACATTGACAGAATTACACAAAGGATTATTTTCTGGTTTGGGAATTTCTTAATGAAATTGTACAAAGTTAAAACAGATTTAATGATAGCTACCTGCTTAGGGTCCCCAGGTTGCTGAATTGTGGGCATGTAAGATTTCAGTCCATCCTCTCAGCAGCTGTATGTACAGGTACATAGTCTATCCATTTCACAGATGGGAAAACTGAAGCCAAACATTAGCTTGCCAATCATATCAGTAGGAAATAAAGTGGTGGCACTGGAGTTTGAATTGAGGCTCATCCAATTCCAAAGTCCCCCCTACTATAACATGTCACTTGTATTTTTAGAAAACATTCAATGATGGGAAATTAGAGCAGGGTCTTAATTTTTAAAACTTATTTTAGAAATAATTCAGTGCACACCATAGCCAGCCCATACTGGACCCTGAGAACACGGCAGCTGGCACTGTCCTCGCTGTCCTGAGAATTGTCAGATTACAGCGCAGACCAAATCAAGCCCATCACCTACTGTTATAAACAAAATTGTACTGCAATAGGACGGTGTTTATGCACCTACAGCGCATGTGGCAGAGTTGGAATCTGCCACATCAGATTCTCCCTAGCCGCCAGCCTAAGCCATGGCTAGCGGGGCCTTTCCACAACAGGTTGGCTGACCCTGGTGGAGAGAGCTCCCTCCTCGACGCCTTAATTCACCCGGTTTGCCTTTCTGTGAGCCCTAAATCGGGGTAAGAGGACCAGGGATATAGCTCAGCGGCACAGCACCTGTCTGGCCTAAATCGGGGTACGGTGGCAGCTTAGAGTAGCACGTGCCCTCGGCCCCAAGAGGAAGGTAGTGGTAAGTAGAGCCCTCGGGCACCGTGTGCAGCTGCACGGGGGGCTCTGTGCACCCCGTATGCCTCATCTCCTTTAGCCTCTCAGAGCCCCGTACTATGGAAGGCCGGGCCTGAGGACGTGTGACATCGGGCCTGCGCCACTCAGTCCCCAAGCCCTGGGCGAGCTGCGGACATGGCTCCCAAGCTTGGGCTCTTCAGAAAAGAGATGCTTTAGTCTTGTAGGGCTGCATCTAAAGGAAAACAAAGCAGTCAATTAGTGTTCTTAAAAATGCCTCCAGAACTAATTCCAGGTATAAATGAGACCTAATTAGAAGCAGTTCTCAGCCAGATACATAGACATTGAAGGGAGGCTTACTGGTGGGGTCTGTGCTGGCTGCCAAGTCAGAGCATCTACAGGACCTGTGGGCCACAGTGTTATGCCTGGGACCCAGCTTTATAAGAGGTGGCCAGGCTGGTGGCGTTCCCACCCCCCAATAACTCCTGCCGTACAAAGGCCTCCCCTTCCGTATTTTCCCCTAAACCTCCATAGCACCCCATCCTAGGCTTAGAGTTTCTGCTCAAAAACTGTTCCTTCCTTTGAATGGAAAACACAGTGGCAGACGGGTTGCTTGATTGCTGAGTGACCACCTCAACTGGAAATAAACGTGTTCCTCTCTGTTGGAGTGACACTGCCAAAAGTCCTGGAACACTGAAGTCTTGGGCTCTGCTGGTTTGTACTCGGGGCACACACCTTGGGCCAGTCAGGTGTTCACAGCCATTTTCACATGTGTTGTCCTGTGTGACAAGAATGGGCCAATTTCCCCTTATTTTTTGGCAGAAAACTCAGTTCGCAATCGTTTTTACAGCTGTTTGCTGTTTAGAATACTAAAACGTGCTGGGCTTTCTAAGCGACAGAGTGCTTGCAGGCCCTTACCTCTCCCTGAGATTGGGCAAGGGCAGAGAGAGGGGACAGCTGTATTCTGATGACCCTTTGGAGAAGGGAGTGGCCGGAGTTGTTCAAATGAGGGCTGGAATGAAAACCAAACAGCAAAGTGAAGCTGAAATGGCCTGTGAAACCTGGCGTACTTGCAGACAGATTTCTGAGCCAAAAACAGCGGTTTGGAAAGATGAGGATCAAAAACGCATAAATCTATGTCAACAGCAGTGGAACCCCCGCTCATCCCAGGGCCCAAGCAGAACCAAGGCGGAGTCCAGGCGGGGCTGGCACTGCTTGCCTAGGTCATCCGCAGCCTCGAGTGGGGCGCCACCGGGTAGGTTCCCACTGTGTCTTTCTCCTGCCCCTTAGCGGTCTTTGGCTTACTCCGCCGTGTCTTCTGATAGGCTGCTTGCCCCGCAAACTTAAGAGCTGGGTCTCACCCACTCTGTGCCTCTAGCTCCAAACCGGGGAAGTGCATAGTGAGCCCCAGCACGCAGAGGGAAGCGCAGAGCAGCCTGCCTGGAGTCGGATTTGCACGCACGGAGGGTGCGTGAGCCTTGCAGCTCCTCTGGGTGCAGAGCCCTCTTCAAAGCGCAGGGTATAAGTACGTTGGCAAGGAAAAGACCCACACCCTCTCCCTCAAAGGCGAGAGAGCCCAGGAGAAATCACAAAAAAAAAAATCAAGAGAAGCCGTGAGGTCAGTAAAACTGACCTGGCAGCGAGCGCTGAAAAAGCCAACTCCTGCAGAGCAAGGGGCAGAAGCGCTGAGGGACAGGAGCAAGCAGAACGGTGTTTGCTCTGTTCGGGGCAGGCAGCCGCCGGGAAGGCGGAGCGCAGGTGAGTGACCCAGAGCAAGAACAGCAAGAAGCTCCAGGGCCAGATTCTAGCAGGCGTCATCCCCAGGGCAGCTCCGGCAGTGTGATCACCGGTGAAAGTCGCTGCTGTGGGGACAGCAGGCAAGGGCTCCAGGCCTGGCCCCGCCCCGTCTGACAGCGCCCATGGCGAGTCCTGTCCCCGAGTCCATCGTCCTCCACACATCCTGGGGCTGTGTGGCATCAGCGTGCTGACAGGCAAACGCGCTGCGTGGGGGCAGGCGCAGCGTGCGTGCGTGCGTGTGCGTGCGTGCGTGCACGTGTGAGACGGGGTCGCCCAGCAGCCAGGCCTTGACCTGGGGCCCTTTGTCTTGCAGAGGGCTGCCCTGGGCTGTGCAACGGTAACGGCAAGTGCACGCTGGACTTGAACGGGTGGCAGTGCGTCTGCCACCTGGGCTGGAGAGGGGCTGGCTGTGACACGGCGATGGAAACCACCTGTGGAGACAGCAAAGACAACGACGGAGGTAGGAGCTCCAGGGCGCAGGCCCAGAGTGTGGGGGAGCAGCCGTCGGCTAGGGCCCTACGGGACACACAGAAGTGCAGGTGGGGTTGACAGAGGGCGGGAGCGCAGACTAGCTCCTTTTGTATCCGTTTAAATTAACTAACGTAAGTAAAGTAACATCTAGCAGCTGGTATAAATAAGATGGAGAAGAGTTTTCGAATAATTCCCCAGTGGAATGAGTTGCCTGGGAAAGATGTGGGGTCCCCCTTGTCGGGGGTGGATTAGAAGAGACCGTTCTGTGTCACAGAAGCCCTCCTGGTGGGGACGCTGGACGCTTCTCCCAGGTGGGAAGGTCAGCGTCCTTGAGTCCCTTCTAATTCTGGTGACGACTAATTCCAAGCGTAGCAAAGGACACCTGTAGCTCCACACTCTCTGTTCCTGTGGATTTATAATAGAATTGGCCCTTGCCTTAAATTTTTTCCAAGTGCTAGACATTCAGAATGACAAAGGAGGGGCTGGTCCTGTAGAACAGAGAGACCAGGGTTCTGATTTTGACTCCCCGTGCGTCCCCAGGCAGGTACTTGGGGTCCCTACCTTTCGCTGTCCACCACAGGGACTGTTCCAGAGCTTGTTCCGGTCGTAGAATTAGCCTTCTTGTTTCCGTTATATAAACTGGCATAGATACAGCCATAATGTGTTCTACTTTCCCACCTGGAAGATGCCTGATTTCACCAATCTCAGGGGAGCTATTAAGAGAATAAAAAGATGGAGATATATGAAAAAAAATCATAACAGCTTACCCTTCTTTTCTCCCCGATGCCCTAGCGGTCGGCCTCGTCCACACGTTTATGCATGTTTCTAGTACACTGCACTGAATAGAGCATCACAAGGCAAAACCCAGGGTCCCAGCCTTTGGAAACTTTCTACCTAGGAGGTTCCAGAAGTCCCCACGTGCCTTAAGAAAAGGCCAGCAGCATGACCTTGCATTAAGTTGTCTCGGGCAGCCTGGAGTTGGCCATTTTGGACCCCTGGTTGCTGCTGAAGCCACTCTGCGGTCCGCCCACATGCTGCCTAAGGCCAAGAGGCCCTGGCAGCCGGACCCAGGCAGGAAGCCCAGGTCCAGGGGAGCAGCTGTCAACAGGTGCTCAGGGGCCTTGGGAACAGCAGGGACCGTTGATGCGTGCTCTCCTGAGGCCGCAGCATTGGAATGTCTCTTAATCATTCTGAAACTGGGGACTCGTTAATCCTTGTGCTGCTTAAGTATCCAGAGCTTTATTATGGGACCAGGCTTTCTGCCAGGCCTAGAGATGCCCGAGTCATATCCCTGCACTCTGGGGGCTCGTGTGAGGGAGAAACCCCAGGGTCAAGCGTTCATGGCCTGCAGTGAGTGCGTGTGCAGGGCCATGTGCTGTTTGCTGTGGCAGTCAGAAAACTTTCCTGGGACAGGTGACACCTCAATAGGCAGACGCGTCGCAGAGGCACAGGCTTTCCATTCTGAAAGGTCATCAAAAGGAAAGGCAGGGCAGAGCAAGGAAGGGCGCCAGGTCCCTTTCTGCAGGCCCAACAAAGATCAGTCGTGCTTCTCCTCGTGGAACAGAGATGTCAGCCATCGATATCCACGTGGACCCTCAGGGGCCCCCTTCACTTTGCCTGTGTGGGCACTGTTTCAGGGACAGACAGGAACAGGCATGGCGTAGAAGAGAAGGAGAGAAGTCGTTCCCTTCTCAAGCAGCCAGGATCTTGGCCAAAGCCTCCAGACAGCTGTTGAACATATGGGCAGCAAAGAACTGGATGTTTTTGGGAAATATGGAGGGAAAGCACACTCCCTCCACTCACGTGCAAAAATAGGCTGCAAGGCAGGGTTCTTTTATGCTGCCCATAAAATGCAATATCAGCGTAACCTCTGCTTGCCACACTTCAGGGCCAGCTCTCCCAGTGTTAGCAAGCAGGAGTGTTTATGTGAGGCCTGAGCACACAGTAGCCCAAAGCCTCGCTGCCTGTGGAAGAAAAATGTTGTCCTAGGAAATGGAATTGATCCAGTCCCTGGGGAGCACAGCCTCCACCACTGCCGCAAGAGAGGAGCCAGCAAAAAGTGCAAGCGCGCAATCAGGAAATCCCCAGCTGTGCGAGAATGTGTCTCGTGCATTTTTGGAGTATGTTATGGACCCAATTGAGCTTGTACGTATTTTTAGCAAAGCTATACAAAAACACTGTCATGTGAGTTGATTCACTCGCTTGACAAAGAGCTGACTGTCTGCACCACGTCGAGCCCTGTCCTGGTCACAAGGCTTCAGAAATAAATAGGACCTGGTCCCTGCCCTTGTGAAGTTCCCAGGGAGGGAGACACCTAGTAATGACAAGACAGGGGACTTATTGTGATAGAAGAGCGCCCATTCCGCCAATGTCACCTCCCGGGTGCCCTGCTGTGGGCCACCATTGCAGACACAGCCACGTGGGCAGGATAGCCATCTACTGGCCTTCCTCAGCTGGGAACCGAGGCGGCACCTCACTTCAAGGCCCTCTCGGTTCACTGGCTTTCCAGCCACGGCGGGGCAGGCACAAACCAAGGTACTGAGGTTCCTGCTTGCAGAAGAAATAACCGTAGGGCCGAAGGGGCAATGCCCACCTGCACCGGCCCTAGGGCAGGCCCTGTACAGAACGCGACCCCGGGATGCATCAGGTCAGGCCAGCACCCTCAAGGGGCCCCTGCTGTCAGTGAGGTGCTGTGCTCCTCCAGGGTGGGATGTGCAGATCGGAGAGCTGGCCCTGGAAGCTCACAGGCCTTTGGAAGGGGTTGTCATCCACATGACTACACGTAATGGAAGCAGCATGAAACAAGAGCCTCTGTTTCAGCCGTAACCGGGCTGCAGCATCATCACAGGTGTGTGAGTCAGGGTGGAGGGACACAGTGGTGCCATCACGCTGAGTGGTTGTTTGTTGCTGGAACAACTTAGGGGCATGGAGAAGGAATTAGTGTAGTTGAATAACAGGACCATGGGTGCCATCAGAGAAACCTGTTCCAGCGCCTTTCTCCTGTCCCCTTCCAGTTACAGACAGGGACCCTGGTGCCCAGAGAGCTGTGACATCACACACTCAGTAGGCACAGCGACTCAGCCCACATTCAACCCCAGAGTGAGCCGTGGCACGGGGCCCCGGCACCTTGAGCATTGCACCTTCTCCTGGTGACCATTTGCTCCTATTTGGCACGCCGCAAGCCCTTTCTCAAGGCCAAACACCAGTGCCACAGAGCCTCCCAGAGCGTGATGGTAGCCCGGACGGCACTGCAGCCTGCAAAGCAGCTGTGCTCTGCTCATGGACACTGAGGAACTGGCGTCTTCCTCCCTCATTGTCTCCTCCTGGTGTGGACCAGAGGCCTAGCTGGCCAGCGTGGGTCTGCCAGAGCCTGCAGGTCCAGCCGCCCTAGGGCAGCCTCCCTGCCCAGACCTCGCACACATGGCTCCACCGTGTGCCGCCACCACCTTTCAAATGACCTGAGGATTTACCCGGTTTGCTGGCCCAAAAGAAGCCTTTTCAAATTAAACCTGAATGCCAAGGCTCCTGAAGAATGCTGTTGCAGTGTTTTTAAAATGTGAGACCGAAGTTACCCAGTATGGCCGAACTGGGAGCAGCTTTATTGGTTTGCTTGTTTTTTTCATGTGTGGTTGTCATCTAGATTTTAAAACAGCAATGAGGTCTTATATGTAACTGGGACACTTCCACAGCCCCTGATCTCAGCAAGGCTGCCCCACCGCCGCACCTGCCTCCTGCTATGACATGCTTGGTGTGACCCTGTGGGCCCTGCTTGCCAAGACCACTGCCATCTCCACATCCAGAGCAGAACCCCTGGAGGCCATCACATGTGGGATCTTCACACAGGGACATTCATGACATACCCATTTCAAAGATGGTGAAACTGTGCCCCACATCTGTGGTGACTGTGAATACTTTGCAGGGTTGCTATGGCAATTATAGGGTATTTAAATTACCTCAGAAGCAACATAGTGCAAAGGTCAGAAGGACAACATCTGGATTCAGTCCAGACTTTCCTGCTTGTTGACTGCAGGACCTGTGTCTCTCGGCTTCTCTTAAGACTTAGTTCTACCACTGGCAAATTTCAGTTCTCTCTCCTGACGCTTTGTGCCTGCAAACAGAGAAGTATGATTTGCCATTCACAAGGTATTTGCATACAAATAACTATTTTTAAAACTGGAGTTATGCTGTCTGTAAGATTCTGTACTCTTACTTTTTTTCACCTAAGGTTATAATGTTTTCTCCATATAGTAGTGAATTTTCTACCTTATTCATTTTCTTTACTAAAACTCTGCATTCCAAACTATAACATCCTTTTTGCTAGAAAGAAAAAATCCAAATATACATGAAGGAAACTAATAGCTATAATTTAAAGAACGCTTGCAACAAGCTTGCAGGCAGACACTGGCGTGCAGAGGGCCACATCTCGGGGAGCTCGCGTGATTTACCCCACGCCACACAGTGAGTCGGTGGGAGGGCTAGGAAGAGACTCGGCATGTGTTTAAAAAAGAAGACGCCAGAATAAAAGCTCCACTGGAACTTGAACAGCCAGCCCCCTTCTGATAAAGGACCTACGAGCGGCTTCGAGGTGTAATCATCTCTGCAGCTGCTCCTGCCCCACGGTGGACGGCCGGGGTAGCGATGCGTGCAGTTGACCGATGCGCCCTCGCAGGAGAGACTTCAGGAGGACTGAGAACAAAGCCCTGCGTCCTCCTCCTGCCACTCGCTCCCACTGCAGGAGTGGAGAGCGTCCGTGAAGCCAGAGAATGTGGTCACCCTTCTGACTATCTCTGAACCATGCTTCTCCTGATAAGAGATAAGAGAAAAATTGACCTTTAAAAATCTCGTGTTCCAAGGAGGAGATAAAGATTTCTCAAGCCTCTGAAAGAAGGCTCAGAATGTATTATAGCAGAGGACAAAAACTTCTCCCAGATGTGCGCAGGAAGAGAAGCACACTCCTCCCTCCCCGCAGGGCTCCTGAGGCTGCTCCCAGCCTGTTGTTAGACAGTTCTGCAGCCCAGCTGCAGACGGGAGCGAGACAGGTTTGGCTAATGGGCTGTCAGGACCCGGGAGCAGATGAACCTGCAGAGACACCGATGGGCTTGCTGTACCCTGCCACGCGACCGTCAGTTTAAGGACCCATGCACAGGAAGCGTCCCACCCCAGCCTGCGCGTGTCGGGCTCCCGTGCGCGTCCTTCCATCCTGGCACTCTGCTGTGTCTGTCTGGTCTGTAGCGCGGAACTCTTCTGGGGCGAGACTGCCTTCTTCCTGCGCCCAGTGGCTAGACGCAGAGTAGGTGGCCCTGCTGGCTGCAGAGCGGGCATGGCGGGAGCGCCCGCCCCTTGGGCAGGCCCTGCCAGGCTGACTGAGCAGCTCACTGTGGGAACCTCACCGTCACCTACACATTTGTTTTTAGTCAGCAAACAGCGCTGTGTGCAAGGTGACGTTGTCACTCAGGCAATGTCACATTGTCACTTCACGTTTCTGAAGAAAGGCGCCCGAGGCCTCACGGGGGTGCAGCAGAGCCCCAGGAGGGCCGGGACCTTTGGGCTTCCAGGTGAACTTCTTTCTGCCATGCTCCCACCCCCAGTTTTCCAGGTCAGTCTTGGGGAGGGCACTGAGGAGGAAGGGGAGACTGAGGTGACCCGACTTCCCCTGCTGCAGTTGGTCACACGTGCTCCTGGGTCTGTGCCGCCGCTGCCACCACTCACACTCCGCCTTCGAGGTTGAGTTTCAAGCGTATCCACTGGGGAATGTGCTCCGTGTCCAGAGGCCGGGGCCCGGGTCTTGGGTTTTGGTTTGGGGTTTGCTCTGTGATCTGCTCTCTGCCTTTGCCTGGCCGTTCCCTTCTCCTGCCTCACCTCTGCTGACCCTGCCTCCACCGTCAGCGGCCCTCCGGCCCAGGGCCTGCCTGCTGCTCCGTGCTGGTGCCTGGGAGGCCACAGGGCTTTATGAACACTTTCTCCTGCCCATCCTCACTGACTGAGAGCAGGAGGCTGACAAGTGGGGGCTTCAGAACCTCGAGGAAAGAGGGAGAAGTTTCTGGAGAATAAAAACAATTCTTCTCCAAAGTTTTGCTGAAAGTTTTACCAAAATTTGAAAGAAAATAGAGGGAAACCCCCTTATTTTTGACTTATTTTCCTGCTGTGACAAACTCCGTTAGTAAGTGAGTTAAATCCACGTAGCAGACAATCCATAGGTCACCCGGCTTAGGTGCACTGCGCAACCAAGTACTATGCAAGTGCTTGGAAATGTCAGCGTCTCCAACCCAGCCAGACCAGACGGACCCCAGAACTGTGTACTCATGCGCTTCCTCTCTACCAGGGTGCACTTTTCTGTCCCCAAAAACACACTTCTTCCTTTGGATACAAATCTTCTAAAATTCGTCACCTATACCTAAGAAAGTTCAGTTGTGAGACACACACACACACACACACACACACACACACACCCGCCTCAGGGCAGCCATATGTAGCGCCAGGCTGTGGAAACATACACAGGCCTTTACCTTAAAACAGGTCGTGGAAAATGCAGCCCTGGAAGAGCTGGGGCCCTGCCCGTGGTTTCGGTGGATCTTATTTCAGTGTCATCGTCTCTGTGGGCAGAACTTTGCCCACACTATTGCTGAGCAAATATTTGTCAAATACATGATTTAGATGCAGCAACACAGCAAGGTGTAAGCAGCCGGAAGCCCTGGACTCCATCAGCACCCTCACCACAAGGCTCCCAGCGGGAAGCCCCTCTCCCAGGGTCTCTTCACCAGAGCACAGTCGCAATGATACCCCATTTCTCAGAACCCCAACCTGCAAGTCCCCTGTGCTCTCCTCCCCTAACTTCCATGGCTGGGGTTGTGGCCCTGTTTATCTCTAAGGCCAGACTACATTCAGAAAGGGCACCCTGGACTGTGTGCATAGGGAGGGGCCGGCCAGGGTCTGGACCAGTGATGCTGTTGCTAGGAGACAAGCCAAGGGATGCACCGGAGCTCCTGGTAGCCATGGCTTGCCAAGGCCTCGCTTAGGTTCACCTCATGCTGATCTTCACACCCTCTCTTAAGCTTGCTGGCTCACTTCAGAGATGGAGCCCGAAAGCTCAGAGCTTTGTTAGGACTGTGACTTCCAAGATGATGTTTAACTAGGTCATCACAGAGCACTGCTGACCACAAGGTCCAGCAATCTGCTTTTAAAACCAGGCCAGGAAGGAAAGAGAAAACAGCAAAGCCGCAGATCCTAGAAGCGTGACAAGGCAGAGTAACGGACGCAGCCTGGGCACATCCTGTGCGTCGGGAGGCGGGCACGTCCTCGTGGGGCACTGCTTCGGAGGCTCCACAGAATGCTGGGACCTTCCGAGCCGAGGACTGAGGAATGGGCTGTTAGGCGGGAGGGATGCCCCCAAGGTGTCCTTTTGCTCTCACTCTGGGGAGTGGGGACAGGGACACAGCCGTGAGAGGTAGAGCTGTGCCACAAACCTAGTGAAGTCCTAGCTGACATCCCAGAGTGGCCAGAACGCCTGCTGAAAAGCTCCCAGCGCGCGTCCCAGACCAGAGGTGCTGGGTGGAGGCTGAAGAGGCCTGAGCTGGTCCCCGTGTGGAAACACGCTGCCTGGGCTCACGGCCGGCCCGCAGAGCACAGACGACGGCTGCCCGCGCCTGGCCGCAGCCGGCAGCGATGCCCCGCAGAGGGTGCCGCCACTGCAACGAACTGCACAGGTGGAGGGAGGCTGTGGTTTTTATGTAATTGGAGAGATAAAGTAATGTATAAAACCAAAAGAATGGAACAAGATCCTATCAAGAAAGAAACAGGCAAATCTGTAAAGAGACGACTGAGAAATTTTAAATTATGGTAATTCAAGTGAGTGGCCCCAAGGACAAATTTAACAGCAGACCAAACACACAAATCACAAATGAAGGGAAAATAAGTCAAGTGTAGATAGATAGATAGATAGAAAGATAGATAGATAGATAGATAGATAGATAGATAGATAGGTAGATAGGTAGGTAGATAGATAGATAGATAGATAGATAGATAGATAGATAGATGTCATAATGGAATACAAATAAAAAGATGGGAATTAAGAAAGAAGTTCAGGATCACCTAATCGTGTTCCTGAAGAAACAGAGGGACAGAAGAATGTCCAGAGTTCACCCCTAAGCCTCCCAGGGCTCCCCAGGCCCACCCACCCAAAGGGCCCGTGCTGTGGCACGCACCACAGTGTGGAGCGCTAGGTCCAGGCCTAGGGCAGATTGTCAGAGAGCCTTGTCCCCGAGCCCAGGGGAAGCAGCAGCAGTGGTGAGTCTAAGGAGCTGGCCATGTTCTTTGTCCCTCTTTGTGAACACATGAAGAAAGCGAGCTGTGGAGAAGTCAGGCGATCCGCACAGTTCACGTGGAAACTGGGCCCAGGCTGAGTCCGGGCTGCCTCCCACGCTGTACGCTGGGTATGATCGCTGAGAAAGCCCCTCTGAGCCGTGCCCGGCCTCCGCATCCTTCATCAGCGACACAGCCCCCGCCTGGATCCACCCTGTATTCGTTGTTCCGGCCTCTGTGGAGGGCGGTCCTCCTTCTGTCCTGTTCTGGGTCCTGGGATACTGAAAGGAATCAGTCCTGGAACTCCAGGCCACGTCACCTAGGGAGGAACACCATGACAAGCACAGCACTGGGGGAACAGCGCAGAGCAGGAGGTGCCCAGGTTGCTTGGAGGCCAGAGGAATGTGTTCTAGCCAGATTCATAAGTCCACATTCTCCACTTAAGAAGCAGTTTCTTTTTTTTTTTTTTTAATTTTTATTTATTTATTTATTTATTTGTTTGCTTGTTGTGTTTGTTTGTTTCTTTATTTATTCATTTTGTGGCTGGCTCAGCCTGCCCTGGTGGTGGCGCTGGCACAGCGTGTGGTGCCGGGGATCTAACTGCAGTCCCCGCAGTCGCCTGAGCCCTCCTAAGCAGGCACTTTAGACCACTGAACCATCTCGCCGGCCCCAAGAAGCAGTTTCTAAGGGCCCCTCCAGGGTGGCTCAGAGAAGATTCTGGACCTGAAGAACTGAGCCGGTCCCTCCCTGACCTCTGGTGCCTCCTCTCTGGATGAGGATGATGACAGCAGCACCTCACAGGGCTGGGAAGACTCAGGGACATTCCTTGGGAAGCGTTCAGCACGATTCTTGCTCCTTGCCACCATTTATCACAGTTCCAAGAAAGTAGATAATGCTGGTGCCCACCCGGTTTCCAGCTGGCCTTGCCAGCGCTCGGGAGCACAAGTCCGCCCTCAGCAGGAGGCAGTTCCGCCCAGAAGCCACAGAGCAGAGGACCCGTGAAGAGGGGAGAGACTGCGCCAGAGACCGCGCTGGCGGTAGACAAGAGCAGGCAAGAGCTATAGGATTTCAGATTAGCCGTGACGCCACGGCCCTTTAGTCGTGCCAGCTGATTTAATGGTCAGCATCCCGCTCACTGGCACTGCACACCAGAGCAGTGCCGCAGTTATGGCTGCAGCGCCTGACTCTGTGGCACTCACATCCATAGCAGAATGCAGATGACCCTCTGCTTGGGCCGCAGTTTTGTGTTTAAGCAAAACTTAAACTGAATTTAAGGCCTGTTGGGGCAGAGTCGGATGCACGGTGGGACCAGCTACTGCAGCAGAGGCCAGGGGCATGGTGAGGCAGGTGTGTCTGGGCCGGGACAGGAGCTAGAGTTAAGAGCCAGGCAGCGCTGACGTGGAGGGGCCTTGATCTGCCTCCCAGCAGGAACCTGACACATAAGCTCAGGATGAGCGAATGGCCCTTCGCTGGCAAGCTGCATTCTGAGTTCAGGAGCTGCGAAGGAAACTGCCCCCTGGTAAACCCTTGCTGTGTCGCTGCTGCGTGCTGGGGCTGGGCCATGGCTGGGCACCCAGCGCCACACAGTGAGTCCCTTTCAGCGACCCGTGTGCTCACGACTGGCCTTAGTAAGGCCCATATCGGATTTACAGCCTGTCCCTTTCTCACGCGAGTCCCACGAATCTTGTTGCTGCATCTTTTGTGCAGTACACCTGTGTGTACAGCACTGCGATGTTTCTGATTGTTTTGTACAACTCAGCACTGCAGTTCTGCATTCTGCTGTGTATTACAGGACTGCACCTAAGGATTATGCAAATCAAAAGAGTGTCCTCTTGGTTCTGAGTGCTGTGCCAGGCATACTGTATTCAGTCCCTCATTTCGCCACCAGCTCACTTAATGACTCCGTTTTGGGAGTATGACTCGGTCATTGGAAGAGGAGTGCCTGCGCCCCTCTGTGTTGTAGGCACATGCACTGAGCATGATGTGCGAATACATACAGCAGACAGGAAAAGACAAGTGTCCCTGGACTCTGTGTGCTTCTGTAATGTCTGATACTGGGGTACAGAAGCCACCTGGCATTTTTTGCATATTGAGACAAAATAGGAAAGTTGCTTGCTTTCCCTCGATATCCAAAAACGCATATGGCTTCCCAGTTTGGGTACAGAGGGAGGGATTTGGAGCGCGGTCGGTGGGACTTGCTGGCCACACAGACACGCAGCACAGCGGGGCCAGAGGGCCAGGGGACCGCGCCAGCATGCCCTTCTTTCTGGGCTCACTCTCAGGACTCCAGCTCCAGCATGTCCTCAGGTGATAATAAAACTGATTCTTTGGAGTTAAGTAAATTCTCAGATATAAACCAACTCTTTAGAGGTGGTGCTGCCTTTGAAACGTCCTGACGTGTACCGCGTCTCATCTCACGTGGTGGGTGTGTTTCCTCTAAGGTCATGAACACTTCCCAGCCACAGTCAAGAACTGAACCTCTGAGTGTCTCCATCACTGCTTGGCTGTGATTGCCAAATGGGTTTAATTTGTGTCTCACACGCCTTGCTGCTGCACACCTTCCCTGCTACTTTGTGCATCACTCTGTCCTCTGAGGTGCTTACAGCTGAGGTGGCCAGTCCAGTGGCTCCGTGAAAGCCAGGTCACTGTCAGGACAGAGTCAAGAAGGAGGAGGAGGGGTGCAAGGACCTGCAGAACTTCCTTCACTAAGGAGTGAAACACAACCAGGCCTTGTGGCACGTGCCTGTAATCCCAGTACGCAGGAGGCCGAAGTGGGAGGATCACTGCAAGTTCAAGGCCAGCTTGGGCTACGTAGCAAGACTTCTTATTATAACAACAATAATAATAGTAATAATTGTTGGTACCAGGAATTAAACTCACAATTTTGTGCTTGCCAGGCAGGCACTGTGCTTCTGAGCTATCTCTCAGCCTCTAATAACAATAATTACTAATAAGACAAAATTGCAGTTTCCTTTGACTACTTTTTGTTCTAAATGTGGAAATGTAGGTCCCAGCGTAAGTCTCGCTTAGTGGCCAGCTCATTTAATGACCTACAGGAGCATCTGCGCTTCACTTTCATTCATAGCAAGGGCCTTGCATGGTGCCTTCTTTATCCCCACTGAGAGCCGTGGTTAGTAGAGTCCAAAGAGCGTCAGTGACCTGCCCAGCATCGCACAGTAGGGAGTTTCAGGTCCCAGATTGCCTGGGTCTCATGCAGAAATGGGGAAGAAGACAAGAGATTTTATCCTTAATTTTTTTCAGGATTGCTACGCCTGACATGGGACTTTAGGGCGGTTAGGTAGTTTGCCGGAGCCCACGCAGCTCATGAGGATGGCCAGCCTGGCCCACGTGGATCCCACTCTGGTGGGCAGCACTTAGCTTGTGAGCTCCACGGAGATAGGCATGAGGTGGGCACACCAGCGTCACTCCCACTTCAGGGGTGAGGGGACTACAGCCTGGGGACATTAAGGGTCAGACTCACGGGCAGCTCTGGGGCATGAACCTCGGGCTCTGGGTCTCGTGGTCCTCATCCACGGTGCTTGGGACTGGCCGCAGGTCAGGCTTCCCAGAGTCTCTGGGCTGCCATTTGGTTTCATCGCCTGTTTCATCTGTTGCATTTGTTTCACATTCGTTTTTTAAATTATTTTCAAGTTATTTATTTGATACAGGGTCTTGTTACACAGCTCGGACTCAGTGATTGATCCTCCTATCTCAGCCTTGTCAGCACTGAGATTACAGGTGTGCGCCACCACACTCGGTCCTGGGGGGCCGCACAGCGCACCCAGTGTTCCAGGGCTGGTGTGGCACGTGCTTGTGGGGACGGAATGGGTCCTTGCGCTTGCCAGATAGGCACTGTCTCCCCAGCCCACATTTCCTATTTATTTAATGGTCAGGTTCTGAACATGTCTAATGCTAAGGGTACATCAGAGGTGATTAGGACAGATCTCTAACCAGGGTGGCGGGGAAGTTGTCCAGTATCACTCAACAAAGAGTGGTAGAGCCAGAATTTGAACTCGGTCAGAGATACGGGTTATCAGACTATCTTCTGCCTACGAAACACCCAGATGCAACCTAGGTCTCTGCGGTCCTCTGCTGTGGCCGCTGTCCCCTGCTAGCTCGGCTGTATTTTTTTAAACTTGTCTTACACTGTTCTTTGGATGTCTGAAAGAGTACTCCGGCTGACGCTGCCCAAGCTCTGTGATCCGATAGAACATCCGTGGGCTCTGGGAGGATGGCAGGGCTGCAACACGGTTTTCAGGCCTGAAGACATTCACCCGAGGGGTAGATTGTTCCTTCAAATAGTGGCGTACAGAGAGCAGACCTGGACCCTCGAGGGGCTGAGGCCACGTGGCTGCGCACCGTGGGAAGCAGCGTGAGAGTCACGGGCTGCCACCACGTGCCTCTTCCTTGCCCCCAGAACTGGGCCATCCCCAGCTCCTAGGGTTTTCTCTCTCCAACCTTTCTCAGGGTCTGCTGTTACTGCCTC